>LTDI01000253.1:0-184476 GCA_001654545.1 Fusarium agapanthi
TTTAAGGTTTAGATTAGCTAATTAGAAGCCTCTGTTTAAGGGATCTAATTAGTTCATTTCTTGGGTACCCATGGGAATTTTAAGCCCTAAATCATGATGAAGCAGATGAAAACATGCATCTATCGCGACGGTGTCCTGAACTAAATTTCTATTCTTGTCGATAGTTAGGTCCAGCTTAAAAGACACCTGATATCTCTTCTCCTTGTGTGCTAGATGTACGAAGACGAACATATTTCTCTCATTGCGATATGATAAGATGTAAAGCAATGTATCTGTAGATTGATCAACAAACGGCACGGCCTGTTTATCTGGAACCAGAGAATCCGCATTTTCGTTGAAAAAGCGCAAATCAATCTTTGAGTAAGGAGTCTATTAAAGATATAGAAGCCTATTACACGTTAGGCGCAGTCATGGAGAAAGGAGTAACACCAGCAGGACTGCCACTTCCAATATACCAGAACTAAGTTTTCTCTCCGGCATTGCCTCCATTCACATCCGTGTAAAACTGGTTATGAACATCATTCCCTGCGGGGGTAGTGTAAGCCAGCACTTTGTCATCGCCTTCTTCACAAGTCGACATGAGAACACTACGTGAAACAGCGCCACTGTCAATCTGGCACTTCAAGGACTCGAATGTTTTGTTTGGGGTTGGTGTTGCTGTGATCGTAGTACCCGACTAGAGGCAGAATGCTGGGTCGAAAACGGGGTAGTATGTAAGATCGATGTTTGATTGGGGCTGTTTGTTGTTTAGATTTCCGTCGTTGGCGAGGAGGGAATGGGTTGGGTTGGCGGCTGGCGCAGTAGTGGTTGTCTCAAACTCGGAGGGTGTTTAGGCTGGTGTCACTGGTGTCGCTTCTTAAGCAGTAGTGGGGGTACTCAAAGCCTCCGGGGTCGTGGCACCAAACACTTCAGTGGTGCTAGAACCCTCCGAGGTCGTTGCATCAGATACTTCAGTGGTGCTAGAACCCTCCTCTGTTGTCTCAGAAGCTGCGGTAGTGGTGCTAGAACCCTCGTCTGTTGTCTCAGAAGCTGCGGCAGTGGTTGTGTCCTCCACGGTGGGTGTTGCAGACACTTCAACAGTGGTAGTCACAACGGATATTCTCACCATAGAAACTGAAACTAAGGCTAACGGTTAGCAGCCGCCATCTGCCTAAAGGATTTAACTCACCTGTAGTCCTCGGCTCGCAAGGAATAGCAAAGGCTGCGTCGGCCATAAGGCTGACAGCCAAAAGAAAGAACCTACTACAGTGCATGGTGGGTTGATTTGAGGATTGAAGACTTGGATGGATCTGAGACAAAGGTGGTTGTTTGGTCTTGTGCTGCAGCACAGCAGTCTAATTTTATACCTGTCAGAATCAGGATGATCGCATCATAGATAAAAGTCTATGTTCAATGGCTTATTTATTTAGAGTTAATATTGGTCACGGGGAAAATCGAGTCTATTCTGCCTGAATGAGGGAAAAGGTAATGTGTTATTTTGACCGAGTGGCTTAGATATATCCTGCTGGAAGTTGAATGAATGTGCCGACCAAATGAATGTATCGTGGCGCACAAATGATTGACGAAAGCGGCGGGATGTGAAGCGCGCGACGAGAAGACGAAACGAAGGACCAAAGAGAATGGGAGAAATCAGCCATCGACGGCAATCATGAACAAGAAGGCCTTGTCATTTTTGTTCAGCTCATCTCCCAGAATCGATATTCTTGCTCCAGGTTGTGGACTAGACCTGCCAAAGGGTATCTCGACAAATCAGGTGCTGGGCTAATTACTAAGGATGAGGCGCTGCTGCAGGGAACAGCCATGTTAAGCTAGATCTGATACAAGGCTAAGAATAGCATTGGTATCCGGAAATACAAGGCAATTGATTGCAGTCGCGGGTTTGAACATTGAGTCAACTGAGCCCCGGAAATATGTCATCTTGTCCCAAGAGCTTGATACATTTATGTGAACTATGAGACCTCAAGACATACACAAGTCAGCAGGGTAAAATGTGAAAGTCTTGGCTTTTCAACAAGCAAATTGGTGATCTCTTCATGGGGGAAGGCCAAGCAACGTAGACAAGTTGCTACCCGCAGAATGACTAATTGAGGGTATCCCGTGGTTCAGTATGACGTGATGACGCATTCCCCATGGGAATCGTCGACAGGCCGCGTGCTTATTTGCCAGAATGAAGCAAAAGCCCACCGTGAGCGATAGCTGAATTCCAGTGGCAAATCTGTAAACCCAGACCTGGATGTGTTGTTTTCAGTTGAGACTTATGACTGGGAGATTAAATCATCACAGAGAACTTAGTTTTAACTATATTCGTAACTCAATTTACTACAAAAAGCTACTTCAAAATCAGCCATGGGTCGACTGAAGTTAAAAGTTCTCTCTGCGGATTTAAGCTCTCAGCCACACGTCTTAACTACAAATAACACATCTAGCTCACAACCAAGACATTGTAGTCTAAAGATTTCCCGTAGACGCGTGTTCTTCAGTTAAAAGAAGAGACTTCTGAGCCATTTAATTAGTAAGCCCAAAAGACGTGATCCGTTCACTCGAGGTTGTTGATATGAAAACTTCCAGCCACAAATTGCTGCTGTGATTGAAACACCTAGTGGTCGATGTGCAAGGACATCCAGCAACACAAAAACAGTAGGTGTCAAATCTGGCGGTCAATTTGGACCTCGATGGTCAACAGCGCAGCAATCGATTCGTCGACCCTTGAGGGCGATGATGGACGCATCGCGAGGATTTACGTGCGGACAAGCAATACTGGGCATCATTCATGCGGTCGTGGAGTGTCCAGCAAAACGTCGTTCTTTATGGGGGGAAATTGATGTCAATCACTGATATCTCAAAAACAAGTGGTGCTTACAACTTAACTCCAAGCCCCTCGAAGCGTTCAGGGATAATATAACGCCCAATCAGTCCTTAATCTGCCATGCTTAATCCTCATCACCTCTTGACTTGTCAAACTCTGTGATCAATGACGAGCTTCTCGCGACTCACTTTGCCATTCCAAACATCACGAATACCTTGAATACCCTCCTCCACACCCTTCAAGATCCTAAACCTCGGCGTTTCCCAATACTTTTCATGGTTCTCAGCCAGCCAATGAAGCCCCTGTTCGATGCGCTTCTGCCACTCGATGATCCTGTTCTCCTCCCTCTTTCTCTCCTCGTCGCTTCGGTCTTGAGCTTCAACTGCAAAGTCAATTTGTTCGACAACCCTGGCACTCAAAGTGAACTTCCACGTCGGATCCTTCTTCACGGGAAGAGTTGATACTAGACGCAGTTGCTCTGATGGTACGTTGGGATCACAGCACTGGCGGGAAAGACCTGGCGAGCTTTGATCGTATTTATCCTCCAACGCCTTTTCTTCTTGAGGCGTAAGACCTTCAAAGACACCGAGACCAGCGCCAATTGTATCGAAAACAGTCTTCAGCGACTTGCCAGACTTTTCCAGATATGTACGTATATCCTTCACGACTGTAGTACTTCGATAGTCAAAGACTTCATCAGCGCCAAGCCTCTTCAAGACGTCATGATTCTGAGGTGAAGCAGTCGTGATAATGGGACTGAAACCAGCTGCCTTGGCAATCTGAATAGCAGCCTGACCAACAGCGCCCGCACCGCCCCAAATAAGAATCGGCTTATTCTTCGGATCATCACCGGTGATCCCAGCGAGCGGGAAGCCGTACCCAGCCATGTTGAAAAGAGCATCAAAGGTAGTTGCACTGCCAACGACAAGCGTTACAGCTGTGACGGGATCAAGATGAGCAGGCCTCTCAAAAGCCATGAGAGGTTCCGCTAAAAGGAAACTCTGATGAGCACCGAGGTAATTGGGGCGATGATCATATGGCAATGACATGCCGAAGATTTCCTCCCCAACTTTGAAGGGAGACTCGGGCCCAACTTGTCGAACGATGCCGATGTATTCATATCCAGCGACGTATTCCGACATATTCGCGTATGAGTGGCGAGTATCAGCTGGATTGATGGCCGAGTACTGCACTTCTACAAAAGACTGTGCCTTTTGCAGGACATATGGCTCTTCGATTGTTCGAAGTTCATGCTTGCCGTGTGCAAGCATATATATAGCTTTATTTGAGCGAGACATATCGGTAGCTCCTTTCAAGAAAGCGTGTAAGTTGAAGTTAATACACCAAAGAGCTCGCGTTCTTCACTCGTTGTTAAATACTCTAGCATAACGTTGCTTGATGGGTCAACCTCGACCAATCATTTTGTTCCCCATGAAGGTGAAACCATAAACGCTGACAACCGGAAATTCCGTTCGCGTTCGCTTGGCGATAACGTTATGCATTACAAAACATCTAACCGAAAGGAGTCTCGACAGCGCCTCGAAGTGACGCGAGAAAGGCCTCGAATTACGATATGGGACGTTGAATTAATAATGCAGTCTGTGATCATGTTATCTAAACGTCGGAGTGTTTACATAACCATTATCGTTGGTTCATCGCAAGGCTGTTCATTCTCAATAACCTTCTGCGCTTGGGACCATTAGCATAGATAACAGATCCGACAAAAGAACTGAGAAAAAATACCTGATTGTTGCGTTGATCTTGTTTGTCTCTATTTTCATTCGCCCATATCTATTAACTCACTCATGTACTGGGACAAAGAGGCATACCAACCAATTTTGCAATTCGATACCACTAGTTCTATTTGCTGAGTTATTTAAGATTTAGAAGTGACCCTGAATTTCAGTGCGTCGAAGTTGCGTAAATTCCCGCCTACCCCATAGACCAAGTGGCTAGGTCAGTGGCACAGTCATCAACCCTAACGCGACCATGAGGTACACGCCTGGCTGCAGACGGCCATGGGCGTCATTAATATACCCACAGCCGATTGTTAAGACAGCTCCCAACAACTGCCCTGTACCCCACATGGCCGCGAGGACAAGCTCTGGTTTGAGCGGATATATAACTTCCGTAACAAACTCAACCGCCACGCCATTAGGTGCAATCACCCCGATACTGTTGTGCTGATACTATAGAGAAATCCGACATTTCCAGATGAGCTAGCCCAAATGAAGGTGATCAGACCAGCACCATCCAATAAAGCGAGCCACTTTAGCAAGACAAGATGACATCTGAACAGATCTGCAAGCCTCCCGGCGACAAGAGAAACCGCCAGACCTGGGGCGATAAGCAGGAGACCTGCCACAACACATTGGTCGATTGTGAACCCGTATGGCATACATATTTGGAAAAGAAGAAAGGATATCGCGTTAAAGACTCCCGATGTGAGTGCAAAGGAGATACCTGCGAGGTCGATTTCGACCCTCGAGAGAAGCGTCTTTACTTCCTGTAAGCGAGATAAACATGTATCTTGCACAATATTTTGAGCTGGAGGGGTAGAAGGCTTTGACGGAATGAAAGGAATCGTGAGGCAGATAGCCGACAAAAAGATACTCTGATACAAAATTCCCCGTGCCACATCATCTTTGGACTGTATCCATGCCGCCGTGATGAACTGCCCGATCGTACTTCCCAGGATTGTAGCTAGTCTGGAGACTCCTGTGGCGGTGGCTCTACTTCCAGATCGAAACCATACATCCGAGAAAGGAGATGCGAGGATGAGCGAGAAGGGCTCAGCTGCAAACTCCACAACCGGTGCCAAGTCAATCCAGGCTATAGTGAAGCAAAGGTTGAGAACAAAGAGCTGTGCCATTCCGCTAAATCTCCGCTTGTAGGTCTTGGGCGGATCTACGTCGTTTCCCAGTATCGTGCCCTGGTTAGTAGAGGAGCATGGCTCTAAATTATGAGGCGGCTTAGTAGCATCATTATTGCAGTCGTCTTTGGTAGGTGAAATAGCCATTTCGAAGACCAAGATTAACGCTAAAATATTATCGTTCTCTGGGGCAGATTGTAGTTTGGGGGCGAATGTAGACAATAGCTCTCTAGCGCGACTACGCCGATGCATCGCGGCGACCAAGATGAGGGGAAGCTCTACCGTGACTCTTGTGACCAACCTTCTGTACCGAACTACAAGGTTGAATAGCCTTACAACTTTCTGCCCGAGCCGTCAAATGCGGTAAATAGGTGCGTGAGCCTTCACAGAGTACTTGGAATTTGGAAATTCTTGCGGAATTCCGACAATTTCGGTGGGATTGAACAGAGCAAGTGAGTTTGACAAGCGGCCAATGTTATTCGGTGTAACCCGCTTCGACTCGGAACGTTCGAAATGGTCTCTATTTTCCGTGTGCTTCCTGTTATTATTGACGCTGTTTACGGCATTGGCTACTGACGGCCGCCGCGGAGTCCGTGATCCCATCAGGGCTATCTTTAAATGACACAAGTTCCGCCTTTGACCTTTGGCGAAAAGAGCATCGTTATATCTCCATCTGACAAAGTGACCCAATAAAAGTGTGCCTACTTAATCTGCACGAGATGCTCTAATAACAGGACTTTTCAATTCATACTGAAACTTGAACTCTTAAGAAAAAAGTCTTACTCATATCTACAATGAAGTTTGAGAAGCTCCTCACAGCTGCATCTATTGGAAAGGGGTTTGCCCAGGTTTCTGGGACCTCAACATGTGTCAAAGGTGTCAGTAACCAGCCACGCCTAACCAGACATTTCTGAGAGTTGTGTTAGCGCGACGCTGTCGCCAAGTTGTTTCCCTTCGCCCTCCCCAGATTTCCAACTCGCCCAGTTTGAATAGTGGAATGCTCCACAAAGAACTACCGCACCGGCCTATTTCTTTCAACCCACGAGTGCGGATCCAGTCCAGGCTGCCATCAAGAAGGTGACGCAAGCCAAATGCCCCTTTTCCATCAAAGGGAGCGGGCACTCTTCTAACGTCGGGGGTTCGAGCATTCAAGGAGGATTTCAGTTCGATCTTATCAACATTGCACATCATGACATCGTGGACGACGGCTGGTCGGTAAGGATCGGACCAGGTAATCGGCGGGGACCTCTATTTTCGTTCCTTGAAGAGCATGGTTTGACAGTCGCTGGTGGGCGGGATTTTGGTGTTGGCGTGCCTGGTTTCTTATTTGGCGGTAAGTGTTGCAAGTCTTCCTGCACATTGAAAGACAATCGGCTGATGAGACGGCGGTGGACCAGACGGTATATCTTATTTCGCGGGTCAGCATGGATGGGGCGTGGACCAACTGACGTCGACCGATCTAGTGCTGGCAGACGGTACTTTAATCACAGTCGATAGCACGTCGCATCCTGATCTCCATAGAGCTCTCCAAGGCGGTGGTGCTCAGAACTTTGGTATAGTGACAAGCTTGACCATGAACGCCTTCAAATGTGGCGGAATGTGGGGTCGAATAAAGGTTACCACCGCGGACAGCTTTGAACATGTTTTCAACGCTTATGACAGTTTTGCGAAGGAGATACCAGACGATGGAAAAGCACACATGTTTATGGATTTTGCCAGAGTCGACGGGACTTTGATTGTCGCCCAGTATATGTACTATGCTGACCCAGTCAAGGACCCTAAGATTTTGGACGTCTTCCGTCCTGTCCCAGCTGTGATGGATACTTTACGAATCGCGAACCACTCCGACTTCGCCAAGGAGATGGAACAAATCACAGACACGAGAGCGAAGCGCAACCTATACTGGACACGCACATTCGGCTTCGACGTTTAGTTGCTCAAGTCTATATACAACTCTGGGTCAAGATAAGTGAAGCTTATGCAGATCGATTAACAGCAGCTCTGGACGTTCAGCTCATCTCCCCCAAGATGCGGAAAGAGTTGAGCGACGGTAGTCTCTTTGGGCTCGACGACTCAGACGACGTGCTGCAGCTGATTGTAATCAGCATCATTTGGGAAAACGAAGCTGATGATGAGGAAGCTGTTATCATTGTTCGGAGGCTTGACGCAGACATTGATAGACTCATCAAGGCACGCGGAAAGCACCGTGATTTCAAGTATATGAATTACGGGCACATTGGGCAAGATATCATCGCGGGCTATGGTAAGGAGAATCAGGCTTTTTCAAAGAAGGTCGCCTCGCAGTATGATCCAGAAGGTGTGTTTCAAAGGCTCCGACGGGGTGGCTTTAAGCTTGATAAGCTAGCACATGACACTCCAGATCTTGGGGATCACGATGAATTATAAATTGTATGCTAGTGCAAGACTAAGCACTATTATAATGCAGAGGCATTGGGGGATAGTTTATAAGTCCATAGTTAAGTGAAATTAGATCTGTGTATAAGAAACTTTTAAATAGGATTGTGATTGTCTTCGAAATAGTTATTAGAAGATACAGATAAATGTCCTATTATCCCAATTACTTCAAGGCTTGTTTCTATGCTGTATTTATCAATTACTTTTGGAGCGCCTTGAGCTACTGGTGTGATATCCTGACTAAGAAGCATAATTAAGGAAGGGCTTAAAATCTACAACGTTCAATTCGCTCTGCTTTAAGCGGGTAGAATTCTTGGTTATAATATTAATGGTGGCCTCTCGTATTCTGACCGACCTGATAGGTGGTACTGATAAGTCTTGTTAGCAGTGTTCTCATCACTATGTCACTGCAGGCAAAGTGCACTCAGCCATACTGGATTACTGGCTATAAGAGCTCGAGAAAGATGATCGTGTATTACAAGTCTAGGTGATAGTAGGGGTTTATGCAGCAAGAAGGTAATAGGGCCGCCAATCTCTACTAGTACTGATTGATAGCTAAGGCTTATTATAATGTCACAACGAGACATACTAAGCCAACGTACTGGAAAAGTCCCAATTAGCTTTAGCTAGTATCTAAAGATGGTATTATACGGCTTATGTTAAGCAAGGGTAGTCAAGCACATGTAATAGCAGCTGTATGAGCCACAGCCTCGTGCCGACTTTAGAGCGTTCCAGCTCCAGCATCCTTAATCAGGGAGGTTAGCTAACTATACAGTAAAAGAACTAAATTAAAGACCATTGCAAACATATAGCCATTGTTTCAAGCCTGCAAGATTAAATACGATGATAGAAGAATGAAACACGATATGAGAAAACAATATCTGCTACCTTGAAATATGATATTGAGCTATGAAGTAGGATTATTTAGTTCCAGGGTGCATCAAGGCCGCTGGAGTATGTTCTATCTGTCATGCAGTGCCTTTTAAAAATATTCCAAATCAGACTTATGATCGCCCCAGCTAGCTTTCGCGAGATCGAAAAAGTAATTCCACCTATGTGCCAACCGTCCTGTCCCTCCCTTGGGCGTATACTTGATGGCATCCTTGACATACGTAGACGAGATTTTGAAGAACAACTGCGGCTCCAAATTCTGATCAGACTTTCCAAGCCGTGGGATAACATAGGAAACCCCCCTAGACTTCATCTGGCGCAATAATCTCACAACTGCCACGCCTGTCACTTCGGCACCCAAAGTCCATGCAGCATTGTAATAACCGGACACAAAAGCGAGATTTGGCACGTCTTGTAGCATGAAGCCTTTCCAGGAGAACCCATCAACAATATTGACGGGGTCATCGTCCACGAAGAATTGAATACCACCGCCAATGCGTAGCTTAAGACCAGTCGCCGTGACGATGATGTCAGGTCGAAGCTTTGCGCCTGAAGCCAGTACAATTTCGTCTTCAGTAACCTGTTTAATAGTATCAGTCACTATACTCGCCTTGCCAGATCGCAGGCTGGCAAAAAGTCGCTATCTGGACATGCGCAGAGCCGCTGATCCATGGTTTCATAGCAAGGAGTGAAATGCGGGTCAACTGGAATATTCGGGGGAAGTAGTTTCAGGCACAAGTTACGGAGGAGCCGTTTTGCGGTGTTGGGGAAGAACTTGCAGAACCAGTAGAAGCCAGAGAATCGAAGAGCGCGACGGAGTCGAGTTACCCGCACGCAAAGATGGCGCGCTCAACCTGCGCCAGCTTATCAACCAAGGGCAGTGGCGAGATGTACGTTGGAATTCTTTGCAACATGGTTGTGTGCTTTGCTTTTTCTGTCAGATTGGGGAGTAAGGTGATTGCAGTTGCACCACTCCCAATGATAACAACGTCCTTGTCGACATAGTCCAGATCCTCCGACTACGACAACAGCATCCGGATCCGGCTGGTAAGTTCGATGATAAGAACACAAGTATTTCAGAATAGATACATGCTCGATTCAAAGTTTGTGCAATTCTTCATGACATGTCTCTTATGTCACTTGTGTGATCACGTTCCAGTTTTATAAAATCGAATCCAACACAGCAAAGCACGTTCTTCAATAAGTGAAACTCAGGTAAAGCATATTATATGAGTTCTCTGTGTTTAAGGCTGGCTAATTTAGTGGTCTCTTGAAGGTTTTAAGAGTTTTGAAATGGCTCCCTCCGACTTCAAAAGCTCGCCCTTAGTATCAGTTACCCTGCAAAGTGTTGTTTTAGCAGCCGCTTCCAATTTGTTAGCGCAGGCCCTGATGGCGTATCGTATGGATGTAAGTATTATTATCTTAGGATATCACCCGTTATATCTGAGATTCCGTTGAACTTAAAATGGCAGAACCCTTTCTCGGTAGATTGGGTGCCCATATCACAATTCATCGTTTGGACAGCCATATCTACGCCTCCGAACTATCTGTGGTAAGGAGTTCCTCTCCTGGTGGCGGGCTGGAAGCCGTGGCCGGCCGTTAGTTTTATCAGCTGCACGTTTCTTAGAACTGTTGAGGGCAGAAACCTGTTCGTCGCCTTGGCTAGTGTTGTATGAGGAATCTATCTCAGCTGGCTTGGGGCAGATTAGTCTAAGCTAAATACATGGCCAGAAAGAAGACAATTACACTATTGCGATAAACACAGCAGCAAAGCATAGTTAAATTAGGGATTGGGCTATAGCGCATGCAAAGCATGCAGAACTGAACAGTGTATGCAAACGCCCGTCGGCATAGCCATTACGTACAGAAGGGTGTCGTAGCTCCCCTTAGCGACAGAAGGGTTGAGGATACCCCATCCAGCCCATATTGTTATAATCATGAAGAGCATAAATAAAAATAAAAAAGCCTTAATCGAATCTTACAGATCTTGCAGACTTTCTCCGTCTCGGCTGTCCAGGAGGATCAGGCACCGGGTACGGCGGCACAGGTACTTGAGCAGGTTCTTCATCCTGTTCATCTTCCGTCTGGACATACGCAAACCGCCCTGGTCTGACTTTTTGTTGATAGCCTTCTACAATCTTTCTCTCCGGTGGCCGAGCATCACTCCGTTGGACAACGGACGGTTGAAGCCTTCTCCTATCCTGCGATGCAACACTCTGTGTTGAGCTGACCCTTGTACGTGCAGGGCGTCGAGGGTCTTCGTACATCTCGTCGTCGTCATCTATCCTGGTTGGAACCTGTCGGGTACGTCCTTGGTTAGATGATTGTACATTTTGTGGTGGTCTGATGACGGATGGAAGAGTCTGGCGACGGCGTGGCGCTGCTCGACTTGGGGTTGGCGATGATGATGTGTGTACTGAGGACCCTGAGGCGATAGAGGGCTGACCCCGCAGGACCAAGGGTTGTGGCCTGCTTTCGTAACCCTCCCGAAGTCGCCGCAGTTCCGGCTCATCATCCAATCCTCCCTCAAGCTGAAGACACTCCAGTATAGCATCGAGCTTTGACCGTATCTCCTGTGCGTCCTGCTGGCTGACCAGCGCCGTCTCTCCATCATGTTCCCTTGCCCTGCCCTGAAGAAGATCTATCATTGTCTGCCTTGACGAGAGCCCTAATGAGTCTTGGTATTCCGGTCTTTGTCTATCTTCGAGCAGCCGGTAGATGATACTTGTGAGTTGACGAGACCTTTCCCTTTCTATGTTCAGGGATCTTGTGTCATCGCTAGTATACTGGGTTGTGACTGATGAGCTTCTTCGTGGACGGCCTTGGATCCTCCCTGGGTCTGATTGTATCTCGGCTTGGTACACCTGACGTTGGAGGTTTCTGAGTTCAGCCATGATGTCTTGCATGGTTATACCTTCTTCTGACGATGTTCTCTCCCTTGTGGGTATAGACGGTCGCTTCTGCCGAGGTCTCTGATATGCCATATCCCTTCGAAGGCTACTCAGGTTAGGCTCGGTCTGTGGTTTCGGTTGTCGCAAGGGTTTTGGCCGAACTGGAGCTCTTTTCGGCTCCCGCGTTGGGTACTCAGGATACGGAGGGATCTCCTCCTCATACCCGTAAGAATCGGAGGGGGCGTATCCTGGGTCAGAGTATCCTGACGGCGGAACTTCGTATGCAGGTGGAGTGAAGTACTGGGGATTCCGAACACTTGCTCGTGGGGTAGAGAAATATCCTCCGCCTCCAGGATGTGTATATGGGCTGGTATAACCAGCCGGCGGCGGTAAGTCTGGCGATGGGTAGTAAGAAGGGGTTGCGTTCGCTGGATATGCACCGGGCGGTGGAGTAGGATATGTGTTGGGGTCGATGCCGTAACGCATCGCCTGCCTCATCACCGGATCGCCCGGCGCCTGCGAAGGGAAGTCGTTGGTATGTGTTCGATAATGCGCAGGCTTTTTATGCCGAAGTTTATGTCCACGGTTTGATGTTTTGGGTTGCTTGGCTTCCTTCTTGCTTGGTGACGCGCTCTTAGCTTCCTGCTCATCATGTGGACTCTCTTCTGGGGGATGACCCTCTGCGTCATCTGATGGCGGGGGTGTCGACACCATGGTGACTAGGCCAATCACGTCAAAGACAAACGAAGATGAGAGAAAGATCCAGTGAGTATCTCACAATAAATAAGAACCGTTAGAGATTGAGTATTAAATCGAGGATCTGCGAGCTTATCTTGATCTGGGCCCAGAATCCACAAGTTAAAACCTGATGAGGCTCTGCTTAGGTTGCCTCTTTTTCGTTAGGTCGCAAACGACTGACGTGGACGAAGAATGCCTTACAAGGGAAATGCATCTGCTATTGGGCTGTTCACTTCCGCTGTCAACGCTGTATCTTCATTGCCCGTGTTGCGTTTCGCTGCAGAAGTACAACGTTGAGCGACGCATTCTCCAGCAACATCATTGGTGGCGTGATATCTTTGTTGGACACTAAAACCGGAAACGGGCGGGTTGGTTGCAACCGAAATGCAAGCGTGATCATGTGCATGACTTGGTCAGGTTACAGTGAGGGAATAATTCCACTGATCGTCGGTGCTGATGGAGAAGCGTCGATGAGTTTAGTTAACTTGGGTTGCTAAAGCGACTGTATAAGAACAGTAAGAAATTCTGTAGCTAATTAAACATTTTGCTACAACATGTTGACCATGTTTGGGTAAAAGACTGCCGTGAACCCCGTATTGAGGCCATCAGAATGTCGGAATGGGCAGATGCTGACCACCTTTTCTGCAAGTCGTACATGTATCGCCAATCGCGCGGCCTCATCCGCTGCATGTGCATGTACCGTTCTGCGGCCAGACGAATTCGACTGGCTGAGTCAGAGCGAACTTGACGTTGTTCAGCACGCAGAGATAAGAGGAGTAACATTAATCCCTTCCGTCAACCATTTCTGCCAAGAAGTTCAGTATATATCTCACCAGCGAGTAAACCCCGTACCCCCCAAAACACCGCCAATAA
Source organism: Fusarium agapanthi (assembly GCA_001654545.1). Taxonomy (NCBI): domain Eukaryota; kingdom Fungi; phylum Ascomycota; class Sordariomycetes; order Hypocreales; family Nectriaceae; genus Fusarium; species Fusarium agapanthi. The sequence continues at coordinate 13,487 of LTDI01000253.1, forward strand.
TTATCGGAGAATTTAAAAAGAAAGTCCTATATTAATCCTTATAGCTTATGCTCACCCTTACATGTATATTCCCCATACTCCAGGTCCGGCTGGCCCTCCCAGTACAATGTCTCTGGGTCACTTGAGTTTTCAAAGGTCTATTTTGCGCTTGCGTCAGAAATAAGAACCTTCGGGATACCATTAGCTGCAGCAGCCTCAGCAAGTAACTGGCCCGCTCCATAAGAGTCATAAGGAAGCAGGCCTCATCGACTGTTGTGCCAGTCGTAAGGAGGCCATGATTTTGAAGGATCAAAGCCTTGCCCTTAGTTCCTACATTATTGTTTGTGCCAACCTCAGTGAAGAATATAGAACCTTCAGACATACCTAAAGCAGCACCGATCTTATCACCTTCTTCTTGAGTGACGACAACACCTCCAAAGTTCTATACATTATTAGAAAAACATAATCATGTAAAAAAGGACAAAAACAACCGCGGTAAACAGCCTGGGCGTCACCGTAGAGGTATGCAGCGTCTTGTGTGATCATTTCTATAGGTCACCCAAAGACACTCCACGCCATGCCATGCACGCTGTGGGTATGGCATGTAGCAAAAATATCTGGTCGAGCCCTGTGGACAGCGCTGTGAATGAGGAAGCCTGCAGCATTTGCTGGTCGACTCATGTTTCCTGGTGGGGGGTTTAAGTATTACAGGTCAAAAACGTAAGGTGAGAACAATACCTCCGATCGGAACGCCTTGGTAGTCAACAAGGATCATATCGCTGGCTCTCAACATGCCGAAATGCACTGCCAAGGGGTTCTATGGTTCATCAGCGCCTGTTCCTCCTGTACCCATGCATCAAACCTTAGCACTTACTGTCCAGAATGCGTGTGGATTCTTAGGGTCTCAAACGGAAATATGGCCAGCCATACCGTCTGTGTAACCTAATCTTGCAAAGACACGAAAAGCCAGCGCCATCTCTCCAACTGTCATTGCCTTTGCGAAGGGAATGTGGGGTGTTTGGGGATACCGGGGAGACAGGCACCTTGTGAAATCAATTGCAGGGGAGTCTTTTTAACCTCTTGAGGTTGTTCGTTAACTTGCGCCGAAGGGGGCATGATGGATGATATGGGCAGCAACGCTAGCAAATGAGATGATTCTGTAATTTCAAGAAAGGGAAGAACCTTTAGGTAGTTGCTGAAATGTTGAGAAAGTCAGGGCTACATTGCTTCCTGTTTATACCACGTCCTGGTTCGACCCTTGTATATTCATATCTCTGCAATTGCGGTCTGTGTAGATACGCTTTACTGTTTACAGCAGTGGAATACGATTACTCATCGTTAGCCGGGTGTAGAGCAACCAGCAACAAATGGTCTCCGTATTTCTAAACGACACTCCGTATTCACTGGCCAAGATCTGTTTAGCTTATTGTGATAACGGACTACATTAGCTACGGGAAGGGGAAGGTCATTACGAAGTGATTATGCTGTACAGCCTTCATTGGTGCTTCCATTTTCCACACACTGTTTTGCGGTCTGATATCCCCGAAGGTAAAAAGATAATAAAAACGGGAAATGTGTGGCGGAGCGAGCACACGATAAGTGTCCAAAATAGGTAAATTGTCTCAAAGTATCTGCATTTCGTAAAGTACTAACAGATTCGGTTTACCTTAACATATGATATCCCCACTGCTTTTGCGCGACTTCTGCCAGTGTCCGTTGTGCGTACACGAATCAACCTACCAGCGTTTGTTCTCAACTGCCGACATCCCAGCCAACATCCAAGCCCGTTCGGTCGAGATCGATTCTGCCTCCCAGTCTGTGAACATCAAGTTGGATAATGATGCCTCGGGTTATGGCCAAGATCACACAACGAACCTGAGCATGGCATCTCTACGAGAGATCGTCGAGTCGGGCTCTCTCCCTGGCTTGGGCAGAGACAAGCATGCGGCGCAGGTTCTGTGGACTAAGGAGCCTTTGCCAAACTTAAGAGACTTCGACTACGACGAGTATATCAAGAATGATGAAGAAATCTACAAGCTGATCCATCAGCTTCGGACTGACGGCCTGGCGTTCATTACAAATGTTCCTGGCAAGGTCGAGTCATTGGCCACGATCGCTGAACGTATCGGTCCCGTCCAGGATACCTTTTATGGCAGCACGTGGGATGGTACGTGGAAACCCAATAGTCCACAACTGAAACAAAGCTCATATTTTAGTAGTACGTACAGTCCCTCAAGCCATTAACGCCGCATACACGTCCGCAGATTTGGGTTTCCATACCGACTTACTATACCTCCAAAAACCCCCCACACGTCCAGCTCCTCCATTGCATCCAGTCTGCATCCAAAGGAGAAGCCAGCGTCTTTGCTGACGCCTACAAGTCGGCAGTCGACTTATTCCACCTGGATCCAGAGGCATTCGAGACCCTTGCCACAGTCCCCGTCAACTACCACTACAACCATCCCAACGACAACGTGTACCGCACGACGAAGCCAGTCATTGACTTACGGCCGCTTCAAGTTGGCGAAAAGGTGTATACACGTGTTCAAGATTATGCTCAAGACTACCACGAGCTCAGTATTAAGAATGGAGGCTCTGGATGGAGCGACTCAGTGCTCATTGAACATATGCTCAAGATCAATTGGGGGCCTCCATTCCTCGCACCCTTCTCGAATCACCATGACCCCTTGATTGAGAACAGGTGCGATCAATCTCCTCTATCGGCACTGAACGATAAGATAGACGCATGGCACGCGGCTGGGTTCAAGTTTAGCGCATTTCTGTAGCGGTCAGAGTATTTGTTTGAGCGAAAGATGAATCCCGGTGACTTTGTCCTTTTCGATAACACGAGAACTTGTCACTCGAGGAGGGCTTTCGATATGGCTGATGTTGGAAAGCCACGATGTCTGAGGGGAACTTATGCCGACAAAGATTCAATGTGCAACCGCAAGATCCATTACCTGTAGTTCCGGTAGAGAATTTCAATATTTAAGCCGGGTCGACTGGTCTTCAGCATGTGTTGGCCACTTTGCCAGATGAACCAATCATTCTCTATGACGACTGCAACTATTCCTTAAGCGAGACAGCGGCAAATTGGCAAGCTACGGACCTTGATATCGCGGTCGGCCATGTTGGCGAGTCTCTACAAGACCCCCTCAACTCGTTGGAAAGACCTGAAGAGTCAAATTCACGGCATGGCCAGATATCAACCCCCAATCCCCGCATTATACAAGCGCCTGTTCATATATCAACAACGCTAATCGAATACTGGTTTAGATATATCTGTCCAGTGCGGTCCACGTTCGATTCCGAGGTGAACAATAATCGCTCATTGGCTCGAGACTCATGGGCTACATCTGAAGCCGTCTTCTACACCATGCAAGTCATGTCAGCTGTCTGTCTCGTCGACACCATGCCCCATCTGAGGCAAACCCTACCGCCACTGAGAGAACAATCTATACTTGCTGTCACCCAGGGAATATCTCGAGTGCGAAACCTGGGACTAGGTCCAGTCACAGCTGATTTGGTCTTTGCTGTATTAGCAATGGGTACTTCATCTCATTGGATCACTCCTGGAAATTTAGACTACTCATGGCTGGAACCAGCGAGAGAATTGCTTTTTATGTGGAATGTCGGGATTTCGGCGGCAGACTCTCTCCTGCATGCCTATTTCCGTCAAGCTTTGGCCTACTAGGAGATGCTTCTTGCATTGGTAGGCCGTGGTTCAAACCCCTCAATTATCGAGAAAAACGACAGAAATACCAGGACAAACTTCATCAGGCGATGTCACCAGAAGATGGTACTTTTGGAACAAAATCACATCTGCATTCATCAACCAGTTTGAGTTTCAAACCACCAGGAACGCTTCCAAACTCCTGGTGTGGTATATCAAACGAGGTGATTGAGACTTTTGGCCAAATATTAGCCCTATGTAGAAGCGCGTGCGATTATAACCAAGATCAGAGAACTACCTGTCTTGAAATAGCAAGCAAGGCCCTCTGCGACATAGCGGTGGCACGCGAGCTCGAGAATGAGCTTTTAAGTACGGACTTGATGCTCTCGTGCTTCTGGAGGAGCTGCAAGGCTTTTATGTCGATACAAAAGATGATAACACCCCCGTGTCTCGTCTACTAGAAACAGCTGAGGCATATCGCAAAGCTGGGTTGCTACAGCTATACCTGACCTTTGATGATCTTGCCTTCAATGCAAGCGGTGGGCAAAATACATTGGCCAACGGTTGCAATGATGCAAAGGTTAAAACATCTCGAGAAATATTCCTTATCGACTTGACACTGCAGCTCGTGGCTACTCTTGAAAGTATTCCAGCTGAATCAGGTTCCAAGTTCATTCACCCCATGTTATATGTTTCTGCGGCAGTGGGTCTCAAGTTCCAAAGATACCCCGATTCCCAATGCCCAAGGATACCAGAGGAGGTCAGTAATGATCCATCTGAGATCTTTACTTCGCAGCTGGAATGGGATTTGTTAGATCTTACATCGGTAGCATGCCTACCAGGAAGCTCAGATACCATATCCGCAATTATTCCGCAGTCTGTCCTCAGGGTTGCAGAAGCAAGACGTCTCGTCCTGTCAAGGCTCGACACAATTAGACAAGCTTTGCCATACAAAGCAAGTGATAGCTTTCTGCGGCTTGTTAAAACTATATGGTCAGAATATGATGAGGCACAATCGGATACATCAGCGAAGCATTGGTTTAAAATTTCGAGCCAGATACGGTTAGATATGCCTTTATAAGCCCGGTATACATTATTAATGCAAAACATCAGTAAAAGGTGTGCCAATCCAGGTCATTCCACCTTTTCATAAATATTGTTCCTTACCATTATCCACGCCTATAAATAATTATTGTACCCCTCTATGATACAACACATCCAGTACTATTGGAGTTCCAATCACACTTCCTTGTGCAGGGCTCTACGGTCACTACGTTCCATTTCTAGCCGTGAATCTTCCACCCTGATGCAGATGTTTACAACCATTAGCTTAAGATCATGTGGTTAGGCGGTCCTCTGAATGCCTGTACCTTTGCAGATAAGCATGGCAGGGTAAGCTTAGTACCACACCGCAGCCATGATTTACAATAAGCTTTAGTAACCGGCGACCATTTGTAACAGAACATAGAAATAATTGGCTACCCGAATTTCTAAAACTCGAGATGCCGTGTAACCGTTACTTCTCCTCATTTTCGGGTCCCGTTTCATAGCCTAAACTCTTACTCAGATCTCCTCTCTGGACTGGCGCTGAGTGAGACTACCCTAGTAGAAGGATTCTTCGCAAAGATGTTTAAATTGACCAAATTCTTAGCTTTGGTCTTGGCTAGTATGTCTTGTTAAGTACATTTGTTCAAAATGCGAGCTTTTCATACACCTCTTACTATTATTGAGACGCTCGCCAAGTCCCACGGGGATGCTGCGGCAGTGAGATGTCTGTTGCCAGAATCGCTCACTGAGTACAAGACGATCACTTATGCTGGATACTGCAATGATGTTGATAATGCGGCAAAGGCATGGCTATTTGGCTTGTCCCAGGCAGGCATTACGAAAGGTGCAGTAGTGGGAATCTGGTAAATCATCTGTATACGCGGCCACGCTTATCTGACATTTCGCAGGATGAGAGGATGGTCATATCAGGATCTTTTACACTATCTGTCTCTCCAAAGAGCCGGCTTCATCCCTCAGCTCTTCTCACTTTGCATGACGAACCCAGCCGTTGTGTATGAGCTTCTAGGCAAGAGTAATGTCGCAGCCTTGATCTATGATGCAAGCTGCGAGTCTCCAGTGAGAGATTGCCCTCTTCCAGTATTTCCTTGTGACGTCGCTTTGCATGGGGCCGCGCTGCAGGACGTTGAGCTCGACAAAGCGACCACTGCCTTGAACGGCGATCAAGTCTCTGTCATCATTCACACCTCGGGCTCAACTTCAGGAATGCCCAAACTGGTTCCAGCTACTGTGAAATGAATGGACTGCTTGATTCGCAAGAACAAGCCATAAACTCACACCGGGCCGCAGCCTATCTACTGCCTCATGTTAGTTCTCTCGCAGCGCCTCGTATTCCAAACTGACTTGTTACAGGGGTTCTCACGCCCATTTAGGTAACACGATCAATCTTGCAGAAGCACTAGCTAACGCAGGCTGCTTTATCGCACCAAATAGTATTCCCTATCCTACTTCTGAGTTGCAGAGTATGATTACCCATGGTGGACTAACGACCCTCGACATCTTCCCAGTTCTTCTCTCTGTCTTCATCCGGGAAGCACGCACGGATGCCGTCCTACTTGAACAACTTCGGAGTTTGCATCACATCTTTCACGCTGGACAAATTCTGGAGCCGTCGGATCAAGCGTGGGCTCATCAACAAGGGATTAAGCTTGTTAATACCTACGGCTCCACTGAGATTGGACTATCGATGCGGGCATCTGCCACTTCTCAATACCTCACTCCATTTCCAGAGTCAGGTTTTGAATTTCTTCCTCTGTGCGGAAATTCATCTTCATCGGAACAATTTGTTGAGCTTGTCATCCCCGCAGATGCAGATGATTGTCCTCATCCATCACTCAGAGATAAGGCGGATGGCAAATTCCATACTGGTGACCTCTTCCAACGAGTTGGAGAGGATCAGTACTTATACAAAGGACGAGTGGATGATAGAATCAAGATGCAGCTGTCTCTGGTGTGTGATGCGGGATCCCTTGAGGCAGAAGCGATGCAAGTCTGCGAGGCTGATCTGATCTCCGCTGTATCTGTCATTGGATCTGGACGTCCCAGTCCAGCACTTATTGTCGAGCCCAAGCATGACGACGTATTAACAACAGGGGGTGACGGTTTGACAATGTTCAAGGAAGAAATACTGCGTAGGATATCGCCGTTTCATGCGCGAAAGTATCTCCATGAACGCATTGACAACCCGCGTTTGGTCTTTGTTGTACCCCAAGGAACACTGCCAAGAACAGAAAAGGGAAATATTATGAGGAAGGCGGTAGAAAACATGTTCTTTGATGAACTAGAGAAGAGCTTTGTGGCCATTTCGTCTACATAACGCCTCCATGCTGATGGTTGTGGAATCACGGACAATGGGATCGAAAAAGGTAGCACAGGAGTCAGAAATTATTCTCAATTACGGCACAAACACAAATAAAGTTACGAGTGCATATTCATGACGACCTTTGTCTCACTGCATATTATTTGTGCGAAGATCGTTGCTGTAAGATGTACGTCATTGACTCGGTGGAGTGGTGATTCATAGCTTTCCAAGCCACTACCTATATGAGAAGAATTGTACAGCATGAAATCCAGATTGATCGCTCCTTTCATTTACAACTCAGATGAAAACTCTAAATCTCACGGCAGGAAAAAGAATATCTACAGGGTTATTATACCGCAGTTATAGATTGTCTACAACAAGAATCGCTTTTACTCATCAAAGCAAAAGCAATATCTTCTACAGAAGAACTCAGATCAGCACCATGTCTTCCATCGTAGACAGCGTCAAGGTATTAGCTCATGCTCCCTATCTATCATCAGTAATTGACTTGTTAGAACACCATCGCCGAAAACTTCGGTGGTCCAGCCGAAAAGCTCGCAACCCACCAATTCTCCCTCTCCGAAACCCCCGACCTCACCAACAAAGTCGCCGTCGTCACCGGCGGCAGCGAAGGTATCGGCTACGGCGTGACTCACACTCTTCTCTCCCACAACATAAGCAAGCTCTTCATCCTCTCCATTTCCGAAGAAGTCGTCAACGGCGCCAAGAAATCCGTCGCTGAAGAACTCGGCCAAGAAAAAGCTGATCGCACAGAATGGATCCAGTGCGATTTGAGCGACTGGGCTGCAGTGAAGAAAGCAGCGGAGCAGATCAAGGAATCCACTGATCGCTTGGATATTCTTGTTAATAATGCGGGAAGGGGAATCATGACGTATCAGCTTTCGAAGTACGGTGTTGATCAGCACATGGCTGTGAACCACTTCGGTCATGTTCTTTTGACTTCCTATTTGCTTGAGCTTTTGAAGAAGACGGCTGATGAGCATGGGACTGTGAGGATTGTCAATCTTGCTTCTAATGCTCATCAGGGAGCACCTAGCGATGTCAAGTTTGAGACTCTTGATGAGCTGAACCAGGATCTTGGACCGAATCCTCAGTATGGACGATCTAAGCTGGCCGCTATTCTGTATAGTCGGTATTTGGACCGTCATGTCACCAAGGCCGGAAATCCCAAAATTTTGGTGAATGCTACGCATCCTGGTTTCGTCAGTACCAGGCAGAGCGTTGAGCATATCCACGAAGCGTGAGTTTACATAATCTCTTTGTTATTTATCCTCGCTAACACATATTAGGTATCCACTTGCTGGCTACGCCATGTCAATTGGCATGGAACCTTTCAAGAAGGATCAGTTCCAGGGTGCCACTAGCTCGGTATTCGCCGCGACCATTACCGACAACTCGGGACAGTATATCTGTCCTCCTGCTGTACCGGAGTTGGGCAATGAGCTTTCGCAGAATGAGCAGCTTGGTGAACAGTTGATGGAGTTGACGAGGAAGGTCATCAGCGACAAGTTGGAGAGTTTTGATGATCGGAAGTTTTATTAGGCGTTTATCATAGGTGGCGAGTTATGGTACTTATGCTGCATTAGATGAACGTAAAAATACAATATTACATACTCACTCTGGGGTCCGAGAATAATATAATGTCTTCAAGACCTGTGTTTATATGATATTAGCTTGCTTGCTCAAAAGCGCCATACTGTCTACTTTCTTAAACAGTTTTTATAATTATGTAACTAACCTCCTGGGAAATATACTTAAATAGCCAGAGTAAGAAATTGATATTTACTCTTTATCTTACTAGCCTCAAGACACGTGTATGCTTTTGAGTCTGGATTAATGATACTGGGATGCTATTTGGTTCCGTACCCTAGAGCGGTTTTACATGGCTTAGTTCTGTCTCGAGCTCACGTTAGGTACATCTTTGTAAATTGCAGCCGAAATGATTATCGATCTTAATTAGCACGGTCCTATAGTCTAGTGGTCATGACGTTGGATTTTGATTACCCTCAAAGTCTTCCAAAGACCCCGGTTCGAACCCGGGTAGGACCTAAATTTTTCACCCCCATCATCAGGTCAATACTTTTTGGTCAATTCCACTGCTCTCCCCCTCTCTCTCTCGCAAATACCAATGACGCGTCGCCATCCCCGTCACCTCATCAAGGGTTCAACCCCAGCTTTTCAAAGTCATCAAGTGGATCCCACCCGCACCAACCAGCATCCTCAGCCCATCAACGCCATGCTCATAGCAGCCTAGCCTCACGTCACCAGACCATTCGAGCCCCCTTCTCCGCATCTTCCTCATTGGTTCCCCATGATCTCTTCACTCCTGAAAAACAAGATCACCAACTTCCTCGCCCATGGTATCGACATGATGCTGCTCGGCATAGGCTGGCAGAAGCCTGACAACTTTGCCGGTTCGTCGAGTTGGGCTATCACGATTGGGTTGTTTGTTGCGTCGGGGGGTTTGTTGTTTGGCTATGATCTGGGGTGAGTGAGTTTAAATGTCTCGTTGGAGTCAGCGGCGCGGTGTGCAGCAGCCTGCATGCGACAGCGCTATTCTCTCTAGTGTTTTTATCGCCTGATGAATGTTGCGCTGCGCGTTGTGTTCGGTTGTCGCGAGATAGCCTCAAAGGTCTCTCCTTATTGACATTGATCGGCAACACTATGGCCCCGACTAACCTCATCTCACTCATAGCGTCATCAACGGCATCCTCGCCATGTCCGTCTTCAAAGACCACTTCAGCACGAATCAATCCTGCAAAGACGACCAAGGCCACATCGATCTCTGTCCCTCAGACTCATCTCTCATCGTCGCCATTCTCAGCGGTGGAGCCGTCATCGGCGCTTTGGTAGCAGCTCCATCTGGTGACAGCATCGGGCGGCGCAAGACATTGCTCGCGGCTGTAACCACATTTTGTGTCGGAGCCATCTTTCAAATATGCGCTCGAGCGACGCCAATGTTATTAGTCGGGAGGTACGTTATTTATCTGTGATACCTCGTGATTTATGCTCATGGCAAAAGGTTACTTGCTGGCGTTGCAGTCGGAGCTATTTCCGTTCTCGTCCCTCTTTATCAGTCCGAGACTGCACCGAAATGGATACGCGGGACCATCATATGCATGTATCAGTTCTCCATCACGGTGGGGATATTAACCGCGACTACTATCAACGTTGGCACATCCAATATTGAAAGCGATGCAGCATACCGAATCCCTCTTGGCATACAACTCGTACCCGGCCTGATCCTCGCCTCTGGCATTCTTTATCTCCCCGAGACTCCTCGTTTTCTCGTCAAGAAAGGACGGTTAGTAGAGGCAGGAATATCTCTCAGTCGTTTTCGCAGATTGGATATGACGCATCCCGCTCTGGTGGATGAGCTCCAAGAGATTATCGCGAATCATCAGTATGAACTAACACTCGGACATGACACATACAAGGCTCTCTTCGCGAGGAACTCCTCCCTTGGCCGTCGAACCATGACAGGATGTGGGCTACAGATGCTGCAACAGCTAACTGGTATCAACTTCGTTATGTATTACGGAACCACCTTCTTCAGCAACGCCGGGGTCAACAAGCCCTTTGTCACCAACCTAGCCATGATCATCATCAACTGCGTTTGCACAGTACCAGGTCTCATCGTCATCGAATCGTGGGGAAGACGCAAGCTCCTCATGGCTGGCGCTCTAGGCATGGGCGTTTCTCAGCTGCTGATAGCAGCTGTGTACTCGGCAACTAACGATAAGATGGAAAAGTCTAATGGAGGGGCCGCTAACATGGTCCTTGTCGTCTTTTGTGCTCTCAACGTATTTTTCTACGCATCGTCCTGGGGACCTGTTACCTGGGTCGTGACTTCAGAGATCTTCCCACTCAAAGTGCGCGCAAAGGCCATGTCAGTATCAACGACAGCAAACTGGCTTTTGAACTTTGGAGTTGCATACGCACCACCATATATCCTCGGCAGAGGCGCTAACGCATTCGGGCTTAAAATTTTCTTCATCTGGGGATCGTGTTGTCTCCTTTCCATTGCTTTTGTATGGTTGATGGTATACGAAACTAGCAAGATGACACTAGAGCAGATTGACGAGATGTACGAGAGAGTGAGATATGCATGGGAGAGCCCAGGGTTCAACCCTACTTGGAGCTTTCAACAGATGCAGAATGCGGGATGGGACGCGAATGCGCAGCCAGAACAACAGGCTGGCGATGGACATTCAACATCGAACGCCAACTCGACGCACGACGAGAGTCATGAAACGGCGCCGATAAGGCCGGATAATTCACACGGATCGACGAATCATATGGCGAATTTGGATTTTAGTTACTAATCAATCTGTGTTTACATTCCTTGCCACCGAATGCAGTCACAATGTGAAACCGCCGTTGGCCAAGCTGTGCCAATGCAACATGGAACTTGACCGAATTCTTGGATGCTTCCAACACGACCCTAGAAACAGGCAGGATCCTTCACATGCCCAACAACCAGTGCTTGGCGAACAATCACACCTTGCATGCCAGCTGACGTTTCACGAGAAGCCCCCTTTGATAACAATGCCCAGCCTAAAACGGCTGCATAAACCTCCGTCTGACAGCGGAGCGTTCCTCGGAATAATGGGTCATCCTATTCTGGCAAACATCCGTAACTTTCTAGATGCATCGGGACCTTACGTGTCTTACCATTCAATTTCTATCAAAATAGAACATGTTGAGTTTTCTAGACTCCACCATGACTGGCCAAATCTAATTGGATCTCACACATTCCGACACGTAGGATTGGCTATCACAAGTCTAACGCCGAGCCCGAAGCGCGAGATTTCCACACTCTGAGACAGTGGCCCCCAACCGCATTCCAATCCAGTCTCTTCCAGAACAATCGTACCGTTGGCCAATCAACCTTCTGACGACCGCAACCGTCAGTCACATTCTAATTTGGTAGATGAACGATGTGGCTGAAACCTGAGCGATGATCTTCCAATTCTTGGCATTCCATCGTGTTTGTGGCTTGGCTATGTCGGGAACCAGAACGGGTATCAGCTCATGGGCTGATTCTAGATGGGGCTTACCGGGCCGGGTGGTGACATTTTCAACACCGTCGTGTAGGGCTGGAGGTTGGGGTCTGATCCATCGTGGGAGCGGTGACATCGCAGCTCGACGTCGACAGAAAGGCCTAAGGATTCTTGATGGCTTACGCAGGGCTAACCTTGGCGCATGGGTGATACCAGCTGAACACCATCACGACATGGCTTCTGGAACAGATTCTTGGACAAGAGACGTGAATTGACTTGGTGAGTTGGCATTTCTCACAATAGGGTATACCTCGCGCCGCTATCTAGGCCTCTAAGCTTGAACATCAACGCAAACTCATACCATGACAAACCATTCATTCTTCATAGCATGTATGTAACAAATTACCCAAGAAGGTAATATCATCTAAAATACCCAAAGAAAACTCCGTAGCTTCATCTTCCCATTGCCTTCAAGCCCGTCATTGACGCCGAACTTCTAATAGAACTTGCAGGTGTATTCGAAAACACGGACCGACATCCTTCTAGTTTCTGCCGACGATCAAACTCTTTAAGAAACGTGTACACACTGCCGAGAGGCATGTATTCTAGTAAAGGTCTCAGTTCGCTAGGAAACATTTCCGCTCCGTGATCTTTAATATCCTCGTTGACGCGATTGAGGCGAAGAATCTGCATCCAAGACACAATCCCATCGCCAACCATGAACGTCGGAAATTGCGCCTGGGCAATATCTTCCAGAATCCACGTATTACGAAAATACGGCCTGTTCAAGAAGCCAGAGATGGCTTTGTAACTGGGTACTTCCGTCGGGTCCGTGGTCCCCTCAGGAATGTCACTGAGATGAGCCACGGGTCCCATCCACTGCAGAATCGGCGCGTAGTTCGCTGGGTTCGCCTCACGATCACCTGGTTCTCCGAAATTCGCAGGCATGCACTTATCCCACGCCCGTATAATCTCAATCGCAAGATCAGACGTCGCATCCTTCGTTCCCAGCCATCCAACGACCAGCTTCGCCTCGCGGTACGCACGAGCCATGTGCGCACGTCGCTCAGCCTCTTCTTTCCTGTCGCGCCTGTTGATGCATAATAGATCGATCCAGATCCGTAGCGGGGGTTTGTCGCATCTCGCAGAGCCCGGGTCGACGAGTTTGCGGAGGAATGAGCGTAGCCATCCGGGGGGTTTCTTTGTCGGCGATGGTGGTGGGGAGGGTGGTTGTTGCTCTTGTTGGTTATTACTGATTGTCCTTTGTGTCTCAAGATCGACCCTTGAGGAGGAGGCGTTGTTGATGACGGTCTGGGCGCGGGGTCCTAGGAAGACTTCGCGGGTGTACCGGATTGCTTCGGCGAGGTCGGACGGTATGGCTACTTTTTGGCCGTTGAGCAGAATGGGCTCGGTTTTGGTGACGTCGCCGTAGAGAGCAGAAAGACCAACGAAATCAGGTGCATCGCATAGTTTCTCGTGGACCAGTCGACATACGATTCTGTCGTTGATGTCGTTATTCGGCGAGGGCTGCAGCTCCAGTATCCTCACTTCACGCGCCGCCAGATCTAGCGGCCGGTAGTGAATCGAGGACAAACCCTCTGAAGGCGACGCCATTAGTCACGGTTGTCTTAGCGATCGGGATTTGGGTGGGCTCGTATGTATGTTGGTTGGAGCCTTGTCTCTCTCTCATGCAGGATATCATGCAGGGAGGAGGGGTAGTGTCCAGTTGATATAATGAATCGCTCAAAGGGTTGCAGTCAAGAAGGGAGGGGCCAGAAAGTGGGAGAAACAAGGTACTTGTTCTAATCGACATTCACCAACTGGTTGGTGCGTTTTTAGCAGCCCAACTCGTGTGAAAAAAAAAAAAAAACCTGCCAAGACCCTGGAATGTGGCTCGCGAGAGGATAATGTTCCCACTCTGTACTGCCGGGTTTGGACATGTCAGGAATGAGGAAGATCACGGCAAGGATTTGCACAAGCTAACAGGCAATCCACTGCCGCTGATAACATGACCTGAACTAGCTGAAGTGAGTAGTATTCAACCGCCCCAAGCCCATCCCGAACGCCATTGATCGAGATCTTTCTAGTCTAGCCACATAGACTTTAGGACCAGGCCTGATGCAGAGGAGTAAAATGCTTGTCTGTAACTCTAAGATTAAAAACGCTCTGACATTTGCGGAGGAGGAGATTTGAGAGGCGTGCTTTGGAGGCCCGGCCCGGTTTCAATTCTTGGTCAGGACGTGGGAAATGCTAATTTAGCGCTGCTGACAGGATTGTTCTTTGTCTAGTCTCATTTTAGCGTCGGTGCTCTGTAGCTGAACGCGCGGAAGACAAATCTGATGTCATGATGGTGTATTGCTCGTGACGAGGACTTGATGGCTTTACGCCTGAGACAACGCCTTCGACTGATCACATTTCTAGGAATCAATCCAGAAGGATCAAAGTGTTTCCAGAACTTCTAGAATGTGCCACTTTTTACATATCTCCGACCTCAGCATCTGTGGACTCCTAATGTACGTGCTGTGTCTCACCGCCCCCCTTGACAAACAAGACGTAACCAGAACTAACTGTCCCCCTTCCTACCTCGACAAGCGTTCTCTTTCTCCGATGCGCGTATGTGACGAACCCGCATTGTTTAGTAACGCGAGTGGAGCTGGATCTGTTCACGTGTAGACAGGAGAATGGCTTGTTGCCTGACAGCGTGGATCTGCTAACTACCGAGTTATGCCACGTTTGGTGCTAGCGCCGGGCATCGATCGCGCAAGGATTCCGCCGAACGGCTTATTTCCTATGGGATTTAGGCACAAGTCACTTAAATCTGCATGTTGACTGCAACATTACGATGCAGCATAGACGAGCTGTCAAAAACACCTGATATGATGCTTTATCTCGCCCTCGCGGCTTCGCCTTTACTATTGAGACATGTACAGCGAGTTGTTTCAGACACTGGAAAACTTCTAGATCACCGGTTTGCCCGCCAGGGCTGCTCGCTGAGACATTTAACAAACCTGCATCAATACCCAGAACCCGAACTCCCTCGGTGTTGGACTATTAGCTGCAAAACCCACCACACCGTCCCGATGATCTGCAGAACAAACTTCTCGATCCAGGACACGTCCCCGGTAATCAAGAGGGGGCAAGTGGATCATCATCACCAGTTCAATTCGTGCATCCCTGTTTTTCTGGATCTAGACACTAACTTAGTTGGTATGCCTCACCAACAAACCAGAAAGAATTGCAGAACCAACAGACATGCTACAAGACAAATTTATAATTCTCTCAATCATGTACTGATATCCCTCGGTATTGCCAGCTACGCTTTTTAATCACCTGTCTCCCTGTGACGAAAGTGAAGTTATAAAAGGAAGCTCGTGAACCGCCCTAGTAGGGGTCCGTCAACGCTCAGACTGACTCACAAACTATCAACTCATACCTAATCTCCCCTTGTCGATCGAAATGTCTTTCCCCTTGTGTCTACCCTGGCCTCAGCAAGCCTACTGGGGCGATTTTGACCTCAACGGGCTCAAGATAAAACCCAGAGACCGTGCCCTACACGATTCAAGTTCCACCGCCGATATCCCCCCGTACTTCTGGGGCAAGGGTTTCCGGGGCCTTGGGCTCGGGAGATTCCTCACCCGAAGGACAGCCAAGCCCAGACATACTGGGTACACTGAAGCTAGAAGTCTGATCGGACGCGGTACTGTTGATGATCTCCAGAGATTGTCGTATCATGCCAGCACGTTCGTCATCGAAGTATTTGAAGATATCGAAGATGCTTCAGGTGCTTCATCGACTGAATCCGTGTCGTCGCCTGGTTCAGGACCCAAAGTAACTCAGCTGAGACTCTCTCCTGAGCTAGAGGCATGGAAATCTTCCCAGCATGCGATCGGCAATGTCTTGCCGCCCAAGGGCGCTGGGTTGAGCCCTGTTTCTAACGAGATTCTTCACATCCTTGGCGCAGAGGATTGGCCTGAAGCTCTCAAGACGACGAACGCCTTGTTCGGATGCGGTATCGCTAGTCTTCTTATGGGCGCTGCTGATTCAACTACCATGTTCTCCAACTATGTCACAGACATGGCATTTTATTACGAACACGGATACAACTATGTCTTTCCCAACCTTGAGCCGCTGTTGGAGAAGGGTCTTGATGATCCTCATGCGCTACGGACCCCCGGCGGTCGGGAGCGTCGCGATGCCGTGGCTATTGGCAAGCGATACATCCAGGGCAAGATCGCCCTTGAGAAGAAGCACAAGGGCCACCTTCTGAACCGGTCTGCGCGTCTTGATCGACGAATGGCTCAGATCGTTTCACTGTCTGAGAGTAGTCTTCTTGGCATGGCAGCTGAGGCTACAGCACGAGGCTTTGACCCCGGCGCTGTCATGGCCGATCTTGTCTTTAGTTCACCAGGAACCGACGTCGTTGACGTTGGATGCGACCTTGTCAATTCAGAAGTCATGAACTCGTTTCTGAATGTCACTGATATCACGGACACTGGTATTGTGAGCGAGGATGTTTTGAGGAGTGTTTATGATGCGTATGCTGTTATGGGGGCAAGGATGCTCACTCAGCGATGGCACGAGCCTGTTGCGCGGATGTGTGCTGCGTTGTATACATGGCATATTCAGAACGATCGACACATGTTCTTCCGTCGTGCTTTGTTGGGATGGTCCAAGGCGAGGAAGACACCTGCTCGGCCTCAGAGCGAGGGTGATTTTGACGAGGTGTTTGACAAGCAATTCCGCCTGACTGGATTCTCTCGACCGCTCGATGCTAAGTATGCATGCAACGGCGAAGACACCTGCGACCACGTCCATGGCCATCTTGCGCGCCATGACGAAGAGCCTCTTCTCAAGGAACTGTGGTGTTATCTCGTCACTGGTCCTCTCGAGTACGTCCGGGGTGGCAAGGTAGATGAGGCTCGCGAACTGGAATTAGCCGAAGGGTCGAGGTTACGAATGACCAAGCTTTTCGCTAAGGGCCGGGTATTGGAGATGGTTTGGTTGATTGCCCATGCGAACCATCACGCTTGGCAGGTCAACTACTTGTTCGAAGCTGCCATGTTTGGTAGCATTTTGGACGGAGGCAAATTGATTGGAAAGCTGGATAGAAAGGATCAATGATTATGGGCCATAATACGATGATGATTGGATGATTTACGGTCTGCGTTGTGTTTCTTGGAATTACTTGAGTTATGATATCTCTTTTTTTCAGTATAGATTACGAATGAATTTTCTACGTTGTTTAACTGAGCCTTCGCTGGCAACTGCCTTTGTGATCATCCATGTCTTTAAGAATCAAGTTCTGCTGCGATAAAACAAAAGTCGCTATGTAGTGATACAACAGATCAAGAAATGATCCCACGAGTAATACCGAAATGCAAGACCCTTGCCCTCATCAAGTAAATATGATCTTCCATCTGCCGTCTGTCAACATGTCATGTCAAAGCTTATCAGCAGCTAAAAATGGGCTGACACAATTTCCGGACCGTTCTATTTCCCCCGCCTAACAAACGATAACAACGCATCACCCAGTGTTACACCACCTGAAGACTAAGCCGCTGCAACCTTTAGAATATCACTGCCACTCCCCTTGCTAGGCGGATATGCAGTCGCATCGGTGCTCGGACACCACGTCTCAGCGTCACCCAAACGGTCAGCCGTGAGTCCGGTACTCCCGGGGTTCCAGAATCCACGTTCCTGTTGTCGTTGGAAAGAGATCTTTCGAAGACGCTCGGTCTCTGCGGGCGTTAGGTGAAGCTGTGCATCATTGTTAGATCATCATCAGGGAAAGCCTTGGCGATCGACTTACATAGACTTCGATGCCGATGGCGTGAATAGCGAGCGCTAGCCAAAGGCCCATGGAGAAACCAAGCGACAGGGCGGATGCAATGTTCTCGGTACTCTCGCCTGACATGTCGCCTTGAATGGCAACCCAGGCATTTGGATCGTCGCAGGTAGGGTATTTGGCGATCAAGGACTCGGTGTCGTCGTAGAAGGAAGCAACCTTGACACATTGCATTGGGAGTCGAAAGCTCGGGTTCTTGGACATGGTCACCGCAGAGATGATCATAATAATCCGCACCGTGATAATTGAACCAGCCTGTGCGTTTTAGATGATGTAGTACACGGGTGAGGTCAACGGTAGACTTACGTAGAACCACGCGCGAAGCATCCACGCACGGTGTTGCTCAAGCTGCAGCGTCTTGATGTTCCATATGGCTAGAAAGAGTGACCCAAGGAACATGATTGACATGAGACCTACAGCAGCTCTAACGGAAAGTGAGCCACCAAAAGCAACAGGTGCAATAATAATAGCACCGACAGTCCCGATAATAGCTAGAACAACGACGATATATCCATTCATACGATGGAACAGAAGCACCTTGTATCGAATAAAAGGGACGAACTGAAAGACAACAAGAAACGAAGCTGGGATGATGGTGTACAGATGCATTTTGATGCCGATCTTGTAAAGGTCCTTTCTGTTATAAGACCAACACTCGCCTGGGCCTGCGCCGTTGCCAGTGCTGTTGGGATTGCAGTAAATGCTATTGTAATTGAGAAACATGATTCGAGCGAGGGCGAAGCCGAACATGGCGCCGGCGAAGATGAACCAGAGGATGAAGTTGTAGCCTTTGGAGAAGCCAATTGGGTTGTAGACCTTGCGGGCCTTGGCGACGAAAGTGTTGGCTGGGGGGCGAGTTGGAGCTGCCATTGTGCTTAGCGTAAGGTGATTGAACGGAACTTTGTCGAGTAGTACAGATTATTGCGGCGACTGAACCCATCTTCTTTCTGGTTGACAAGTTGGGAAGTTATATACAGACTGATAACTCAGTGACTATGTCTCGGCAGTCAATATCGTAGCTGTCATGCCCAATTCCTCTGGCGCACAATAAATCTACAAGTGGATAAAGCGAACGGCAATCTCTCGCATTCACTTTGCCAAGCCCGCATCCAATCCAATCAAAGCGAATGCGAAACCCCCCTCGTAAACGAAAATGCATCGTGAGGGGGGTTGAGCGCTAAACTACATCGAGAGTCAATCTGCGCGGGAAAAAGTCAATGCCGTCATCAGCCACGTCGTGACAGGGCTGAGCTGACCCAAGCGAAACCGAGCACTATTGAAGAGAATTGATTCAGTTTGGAGACCGAGTCCTGCGGCTTTTGATTTTGCATTCGTTCGGGTGTGCTGTCACTTTTATGTTTATCCTGCGCATGTCAGAACGTAATCTCTGAGCTGACGGCATTCAAGGAACCAATAACCGAAAATGGTTGGTGTGCCCGGTAGATCCAAGGCATGCGTCACCTGTCGGAGGCGGAAGAAGGGTGTAAGTCTACCCGTTTCTCTAACGGTCACTACTCATAACTGGCCAGTGCGATATGAAAGTGCCCTTTTGCGGTCAGTGTCTCGCCCTAGGTATCCCATGCGAAGGATATCAACGTCAGCAGATATGGCTCCTCAGCCAAGGATCCACCCAAAAGTCATACACTAAATCTCCTTCACCAACTCCATCCTCATCGCCACCGAGTTCAACTCCAGGATCGGTAGTATTACTTCACGACTCACTCACGAGGACAGCTCGAACACAAAAGTTCACTGGTCTTTTCTGGTCAGATTATCTGTCCGGTGGAAGTGGCTTCTCACTCAAAGCCTCAGGTATAACCGGTGCAAAATGGATGGCAATGTACGAGGTTCTGAGTAATACTGAAGCCAGCCTTCAATATGTTGCTATGGCGCTCAGCACTGCAACGCTTGGCGCGACCAATAATGACACCCAGCTCATGAACAAGAGTCAACAGGCATATGGATTAGCAATGCAGCAAATGGCAACGTCTTTTATATCTCCATCGCGAAACAAGGATGGTATTCTTGCTGCCATTCAACTGATGCGAGTATACGAGGTCAGATAACCCATGAAACTTGCGAATAGAGAAGCTCATAGGACAGCAGCAATTATTCGGCACCGGAATTTCCGCAGCTCAAAAGAACTCGCCTGTATCGCAGATCAAGGGCTTCAGAAAGCACATAGATGGGGAGACCGCTCTGATATTGAGCCGCGGCCCTCAAGATTCCTGGTCTGCCATGGGAAAACAGCTTCTCGCAGATGGCCGTCTAACCCTGGTAAGTATCACATTTTTATTTGCTCCCTCGTGGGCTGATAAACGTAGATCAACGCGTATATCTCACGGCGCAAACGATCACCATACAGCCAGGGCTGGAAACAATCACAACTCTGGCGCTCAGTAACAAACTCACCCCTCAATCAACTCATTAACATCTTGGTTGAAGTACCCGCGATGCTAGAAGACCTAGACTTCTTCAGAGAAAGTCTAAGTATCGAACTTTACAACTCAATTCTGACTCGATGTCGTGCGTGTGAGGTTGAGATATTAGCGCTGGGTTTGAACTTTGGCGAGTCGCTCACCACTTACGACTATACATATACCAGGGAGCCCTTACCGGTACCCAAGAACGATGATGATCTTGCGATCGTTTATCTGAGCTGCTACTACTGGATGACTTGCCTGTTTATATACTCAACAATGGGCTTCTGCGAACTCGAATCCACGGATCCATATACCAGAGGGCCTATACTGAGTTGTCCGAGCCAACGAATCGCAATGTCTTATGCTTACAAAATCGCGCACGCCATACACCTGCTATTTGAGCCGCCAGCAGGGACTTATAGCTCAGTGGCCGCATTTTTCCTTCTTGGGACTGCTCTACGATATTTGATCATGATAGAAACTCACGGAGGTCAGAATATCATGAGCAAGGAGAGGTTGCTTTTGGTGGACATATTTACTCGACCATTCCTCGGCAGCTTCGTTGGGAGGTTTCTCCAGAACCTACAGGTGGATGATGGTATCGACTATGGTTATCCTGCGGATATTCTTCTGGGGATAAGAGGTATCGAGTATAGAGCCAGAGTCTGGTGGTGCGGACTGATGCAGGCTGGATTGCCGGAGTTTACACTAGAAGATCCATGTTATCCGTCAAACTGACAATTTGTGTTATAATTCTCAGCCTATATGCAAAGGAGCCTCCAAGCCATCATGGCAAACGAACGCGTTGACCCAACCATTCAGTCATAAACAATGTTTAATTGCTTAGCAAATGTTCTTCTGGGCGTTACCAGTAATTCCCCAGTAAATGTTCTCAGCGCAAGGCAACTCCTGAACATTGTTGCTGTTGACCTGCGCCTTGACGTAAATACCACTTGTGTTGGGGAACTCGCTTCGTGCTGAAACGCGAACCTCGCCTCCGCCGTTTATGACACCATCTCGAATAGCAAAGTTGTAACAATTCTCGATTAGAATAGCGTTGTTTCCGTTGTCAGCAAGATCAATGTTCTTGATCTCAGTAGCACCGGACATGGAAACGCAGAAGATACCGCGACCGCCGCCGCGGGAGTAGACTTTATCGATAAAGACGTTGGTGGTGGTGTATTGACCATTGGCGAGTTGACCGTTGTTGTTGGCGAAGCGAAGGGTCGCATACCCGGTGCCAGCGCCAGCATTGATACCCTCGACATAACCGACCTTGACGTTTCGAGACTCCTGGATGAGTAGACCGCATTCGCCAACATCCTTAGCCTTGACGGACGTGATAGTAAGACCGTCAATCTTAAAAGTTTCGACAGCATGACTACCAGCACCGGTAACCACGATGTTACCCATAGAAACACCGTAATTCCATTCCGCATCGCGATCAAAGCGAATACCAATCCCACCACTAAGGTTCAACGTGATATCACCAAGCCCCAAGTTTCTGGTCCCCGAGAATCTCAACCCAAAGTACGGATTACCCGTCATCTTGAGATACGGAATCTTCACATCGTTCTGGTTAATAGCCTCAATAGCACCACGACCAGATTTGTTGCCAACGTTCATGGTACCGCAGACTTCAAACGTCTTTCCGCTGGTGATGCTGATGGTGTTGGCGCCGATGCTGCCGGATGCGCGAACCGTGACGCGCTGCCCGCTGCTGATGCGGTCGAGGGCCGTTTGGATGGCGAGACGGTAGTCGGTGCCGGTGTAGACGTTTGAGCCGTTGACGGTGGCGGTGAAGGTCCCGGAGCCGGAGACTACGCCTTGTGGTGAACCATCGCCGCAGGCTGCGTTGGCGGCGGTGATGAGGGCGAGACCGGCGGTTAGAACGGAAGAGAGATGCAACATCTTGAAGAGTCTGTTGATCTTGGACGGGGAATTACGATCTCGGAACTGATCCATCGCTGGCTTTATATATCTGAAGCAAATCTATAGTGGTGATCATCTATTCGTGCGCTTTTCCACCACGATGATCCCCCAAACCCGGCGATGATAGCTTAATTCGACCAGCAGCACAAGTATGCACGTCTTGGCGCAGAGGGGTATGTGTTGTTCCATGTCGATAACGAGATGCCATTTCGGGTCACGCGGAAGTTTAACCTCCGCAGGGGACACTGCGATGCATATTCTGGGGTATTTTCCCACCTATCACACCGGAGGAATATGAAGCTTACCGGGAATAAAGCACGTTAGCCTGGGGCTCGGCACTTGTTGTCGAGAAGTCTGTCGCTGTCAACTAACCCGAAGAACCGATTCGTAAATACTCAATGATCATTGCTTGGTACTATTTGTCACCTTTCCCCGTTGAAGCTAACCTGGGGTTGGATTTATCACGAGAGGTTTATGGTTCTCGCTCGCTGCTTCTCGTCGGTAATTATATGTACATATTATTATGCGACATCTTAAGTTACGTTTAGTTGGTTGTGCTCTCCAAGATTGCATGCTCTCCTAGATATGCATGTAGTGATGGCATAATCCTGGTACATATGAATATTCATGGTCTCTCGTGCGGCTGAACGAAGAATCAGGCTGTGCGTTTTGTAATTTCAGCTCTCCCCCTCATCTTTGCTGCCTGTCATATTTGATTAGCATTGTCTCTTTTTGTTACCCTAAAGCGCAGATACCAAATGGTAGTGCTTGTACCAAGTTCTGTCTACTGATTTAAGCTCTCAGCCACAAGTGCAGTGCCGTAGGAATGGCTTCGTTCGAGACTTCTCAGTCGTGGGTACATAAGCGATCAGGCCTCCTCAAGCCCTGCTGGCTGCAGTTTCAAAAGTCGAAGCCAGACATAATGGAGGACAGGTGAAAATGATAGCGGTTCTGTCCGATGCTGCAACTCGACTACCCCATTATGGTCACCCGATGCTTGAAGATTGTCTCTACCGCAGCGAATTCACCCATACATCTTCTGGCGCAAACTGCGATAATTGTGATCGATCTCAGCTAGTCTCAAGGGAGATGCCTCCGAACACCAATCCCCTCGTTCACTATGGACGTGTTGCATCAGGAAACCAAGTTGTCAAGGATACACTCACTCGAGACTCTCTATCTAAAAAGATCAATAATATTTGCTTCGAGATGGAGGCAGCAGGTGCCATGGATTGCTTCCCTTGTCTTGTGATTCGTGGTATATGTGACTACTCGGATTCCCACAAGAATAAGGGATGGCAAAAATGCGCCGCTTTGATTGCCGCGGCATATGCCAAAGAACTTCTGATGTCTATACCCCCTCAACTGTTGCAACCCAGCAAGCGAAGAAAGGCCCAGTACCCAACAGCCCCAGAACATATCAGCGCCGAAGCGGATGAGTGTTTACGAGCGATGTTTGTTACAGACTCCTCACTGGACCGTGAGGGTATTCTTGATGCCAAGGGCGATATCTGTGAGGGAACTTGTGAGTGGATTTTATCCACAGAGGAATTTCAGGCTTGGGATCAGAATCTGCCTCACCTGTTATGGATCTCCGCACCACCTGGTATGGGAAAGACATTTATGTCTATTTATCTCTCCAAGCACTTCGAGGCTACAGCAAAGGATTCAGAAGCTGCAACCATACTCTTCTTCTGCGACGGCAAGGTCGAATACAGAAATACGGCAGTGAGCGTTCTGAGAGGCTTGATACATCAACTCATCTCTCATCAACCGAACCTCGTGAACACGATTATGCCGCAATGGAAACAACAATCACGGCGGCTGTTTCAAGAAGACTCGTTCGGTACTTTATGGAAGCTTTTTGAAACAATGCTTGCGAAATCAGAGTTTGAGACCATATACTGTGTCCTTGATGCCCTTGATGAATGCGAAGCCAACTCGCTGCCACTTTTGCTCCGGAAGTTCGAGAGACTTAGCCAGGGACATTTAGGCTCATCTACCAAAATGAAGCTTGTATGCCTCAGCAGGATGTATCCAGAGAACATACCCGAAGCCCTTTTGCTTTTTACAAAGATAAAGTTCAATACAATGGCAGCCAGAAAAGAAGACGTCAATCGATTCATCTCGGCTCAAGTCCGGGATCTTGCCAAGAAGAAGAAGCTCAATCGCGAGATGTGCTCTCGTTTGGAAGAGACCTTCCAGCAAAAGTCGGAGGGGACATTCCTTTGGGTTAGCTTTATGTGTCAAGACCTACACAAACAGCGACCTTTGGATTTTGAGGCATCTCTCAAGACGATACCTGTTGGATTGGATGCAGTTTACGAGAGAATTCTGCAAAATATTGACTTTGAAAAGCGAAGGATTATTAATAGCATCCTTTACTGGATCATGGTCGTCATGCACCCTTTTACGATTCCTCAGTTGTGCGAAGCAGTTGATATGAAGCCTGAAGGATCCATGCCGCGAGAACAGGTCTGTATTGAGCTGATCCAGTCCTGTAGCCATTTGCTTCAGATAACAATTCTTCACCATCGAGATAGTATTGATCCAGATTCTCAAGCTTGGTCTAAGTCTATGTTCAATCAAGCGAGAGGTGAGAATGACAGATGGGATTATCGGAAGCAAATGGTGACATTCCTTCACCAAAGCGCAAAAGATTACCTAGCAAAATCTCAGGCCACGTGCCAATCACCAGTGCTAGGCTTCACAATTCCTCAGTTCCATGAGCACGCTACGACGACGTTGATCCAATACCTGGAAAGAATCACCAACCACAAGGGACCCGAATACGAAATGATTCAAGAAATAACGGACGATCTCCCATTGGCCGAATATGCTGTCGAAAGCTGGTATCTGCACTTCCGAGAATTAGAAGATATTCCCGAGGTTATACAAAAAGGCGCGAATTTCTTCGGCAAGGATTCAAAAGTCAGGTACCAGTGGCAAGGCGACTTTATAGGTCACCGAGGACTGACTGGTGAAGGCCGATGCATACCTCTGCTCCATATGGCCGCTTACCTAGGACTAGATCGCTTGGCCATTTGGTGCTTAGAGCGGGACGGAGAACGAGATTTTACAATGGAATGGGGCGTCTCCAGTCTCACAGCACTTCAAGTAGCTGCCGAACAATGTGAAGCTCATGTTGTAGCTCTGTACGTTGAAGCAGGCGCTGATACTGCCGCGCCCAACTCTGATGGCATTAATGCCATCGAAGTAGCTTTACGTCGCTGCAACAGACATCTTCTGCGGCTTATGGTACGACAAGAGTCATGTAGCGACTGGCTCAGCCGTCAAGCTTCCAACGAAGGCGGTCGCTTGTTTCAAGACGCCGCCTTGTGTGGAAACCAAGACGGATGCGTCTTCTTGATCAAGGATCTTGGATGGGATCTCAGCTGGCAGAATGGGAGACTTGGCTACTCAGCCCTGACTTCTGCCATAAGGGGTAACCACATCAAACTTGCCAGCTGGCTCATTCGAGAGTGCAATATTGTTATTGACGATCACTTGGAAATATTGAGAATGGCATGCTCCGAATTTATGCCTTCGACAAATCTGTTCAAAGAAGTCATACAGATCCTAGTCAACCATGGCTCCGTTGACATCAATACCATCGACGGGGAAGGGCACAATGCCTTATGTGTTACGTTTGAATCCAAACAATAGTCTATGGTCGAGTCTAGTGCAGAGGTATTATTAGACCTTGGCTGCAATCTAGACTAGCCAGATGGCTTTGGCCGAACGCCGGTGCATTGCCTCGCGATGGTAGTTTCTCTTAACAGAATTTCAGATTTCTCTTCCACCATGCGGCTTCTAGTCCATAGGAGTCAACTTGGTATCAACCAAGTGTGCTTCAAAGGGCAGACAGTGCTGCACTACCTTATAGAAGGCTGTTTGGCTCTACCAACCGATTGCGTAAAGGATAGGTATCTTACACATTTCTTTGAAAGACCGATACAAGATCTTTTGGATTTGGGTGTTGACCAATATATAAAAAACAACCAAGGAGTTACTGGTCTGCAAATGTTGCAGGATGCTCTTGACCGATGTGAAGACAAACAGTCAATACGGGCCTGGTCATATAGGAGGGTCATCGCGGTCAAGGTGTGAAGGCTGATGTACCACTAGTTAGTGTTTGGTAGCTGATACAACCCTGCTGATGGGCGTTGTTTGAAAATCCATATCCTGTTTCTAAGTAAACAATGAAAGAATGTCTGAACTTGCAACAGTGATGGCGTACATCAGAATTCTTTCTCATAAAAACTGGCGAGACATCGTGATATTAATCTTGACCATCATTCAGATCTGTTATTTGCAGTTGACACCTGTGGCTGTCGACTTATCATCACCACGCATGTCTTAGTACCCACCACGCAACACTAAAACATTATCAGGTTTCACCTCTAGTAGGATTCAAAGTTAGTGAAATAATGGGACTGTGATTCTACTTCTTAGTGCTGAGACTATAAACCAACTTCTCAGCACTTATTGGGCGCATGTACTCCTCCGGTCTCCCAATCCTTGACCTCTCACTGACTGAACCAGTACCTAGAAGAGAGAATCCGTCTTGGACAACCCTTTCAAGACCTCCAGGCATCATTCTAACCGGATTTGGCTCAAGTCGTACCCTACCCGATGACAGCGGCTTACTAAGGAAGTTGTAAAAATCTTTTGCAAATGCATGCGCATCGCGATTCGCCGGTATGACAGCGCCTGTTCAAGGTAGTCAGCTTCGGCCGAACTTGTAAGCAATATGGAGATGATTGGTGATCAACTTACCATTATATCCGACTTCAACACCAAGGCCTTCCCAGACGGCGCCATAAGTGGGTTTGACATTCAAGAGTGATGGGTCATACTTCCCGCCGACCGGGCCGCGAATGACTGCAAACTTTGCCGAAGGAGCCAAAGTCTTGTAGGTGTTGTATACTGTCTGACCTTCCGAGATACAGTCCAGGGCAAGATCGATGCCGTTTCTGTCCGTAGCGTCCTTCACCTTTTGAACCCACTTTTCATCTCTATAGTCCACGAGTACGTCATAACTATAGGGCTCGTTCCGAAGCATCTCATGCTTAGATGGACTAGCTGCGCCTATCAGGCGTAGAGACATGCCAGATGCCTTGGCTGCGATACGGGCAAGCTGTGTGGCATAGAGTCCAACTGAAGTCGATGACCCATAAATGAAGAGGTTGGTAACTTTAGTATCACTTGGGGACGTTGCTTGTGGCGCCAAGGAAAATGGAGATGGCAAGCCAAGGCGGCCAAGTAGAGCTTGAGTAGCCGTCAAGCCGCACATGCTGATCGTCGAAGCCTCTTCGAAGGTCAAATTGTCTGGGATCTTCCATACGAGATCATAAGGGACCACTATGAACTCTGCAAAGGCTCCGGGGCGTTCATTCACAGATGAAGCTATTTTTGTCAGTCTGATTTCAAGTAGTCACTGATGAACTACGTACCTCCTTGGAGAAAGCCAGCGACTCGTGTCCCGACTTTTACTCTGTGATCAGACAAATCACTGATCTCGGATCCAGCTTCAACAACAACGCCAGCAAAGTCAGTGCCGACAATTCTTTTGTCTTGAGCTGCAATTGGTGACGAAACATAAAGTTCGTCTACTGGGTTTAGCGCTATTGCGCGTACGTTAACAAGAACCTCGTGGGAACCAGGAGTTGGGCGATCGACATCCTCCACGATTGCCTTTTTGAGCGATGTATTTAAGACAAGTGCTTTCATTGTGGCTATAGAGAGTTTTGAATTTGGTATTGACTTCTTTAAGATGGATCGAGGAAATCAGAGTGCCTCTATGTTTTTCTTTCAGCTTTTAAAGAACGGATTTGTCAGCTAGCAGCTGATTATTAATTTATCACTCAATTGATAAACGCCTATGAGATTCAGATCAAGCTTTCTCCGACTCGCAACACTTACTCTTTACGTACAATAACCTCACAACTAACACAACAGTCACTCTCCATATATTCCAAAGGCTGAGATTGTCTTTAAGGTACTTATAAGTACAAAAGGCACGATATAGAAAATCAGCTTTCAAAGGTATACTCTACTGATTGATACCAGACAATTCGTCTTAAGACCAATTCCTCAAAGGGCATTCATAACGTTATCTGCGGGACCGAAATAGAATCCACTCACTAATAATAATGGCTTCAGTGACATATTTAAGGTCTTCCTCCTCCTGGAATTTGCTCTATTCTGCTCACCGAGCCAGTATCAACTGGAATTTGCTAATACGATTCATTACTACTCGGCGCACCGAACCATCATGCCGCTCACCTCTATCACCATCATCATCGCTCCCTACCATGTAGGACTTTACGACCACCGTGTTGGCGGCGGCCCTCTCCGCATTATGTCTCACGGTATTGATAAAGAGCTCTCCAAATTGGCGCCTGTATCTTTCATCAACATCGCCCCTGTTGACGAATTCGAGGGTGAGATTGGTCGAACATTCGAGATCCTCCACCGCATTTCGAATGCCGTGTCTAAAGCCGTCTCAAATCACTCGTTTCCCTTGGTTCTCTCCGGAAACTGCTACGCCAGCACGGCGACGATGGCTGGTCTCAACCAAGCAAGACCTGCCTCGTCCACCGCCAAGACTGGGGTGTTATGGCTCGATGCCCACGACGACCTTGATACTCCCTCAACACACGAAAATGGCTATCTCGACGCCATGGCCGCTTCGATGATGACCGGCACGAGCTGGCATACCTTGATGAAGACTGTACCGGGTCACCGACCCGTTGATGTGAAGAGCATGATATATTGCGGACTGCGAGATGTCTCAGAGATTCAGCGCAAGACGGTCAAAGATGCTGGGGTTGATGTCATTTGGGGTGATGCGAACGAGAAGGTGGATTTCACATCTGCTCTCGCTGAGACATTAGACAGAAGGGATGACATTCAGCAAGCACACATCCACTTTGATCTGGATGTTCTCGATGACTCCCTAGGCCGTGTCAATGAGTTCCCGTCGCCTGGAGGCTTTCTACCTGAGGATGTCATGGGGTTGATGGGAATGATACCCACCAAGATCAACCCAACTTCGCTGGTGGTGTGCTCCTTCAATCCGCGCTTAGAAGGGGGGGACACAGTAGCCAGGCTTGCCTGTCAAGGTATTTATCAACTTATCAGTGGTTTGAAGGAGAAGGGCATTCTAGTACCTAATAGCTGGGAAAGGTAGTATAGCGAAGGTATCTAATAGATAAAGTTGGTAAACAAACACTAAGTGCAATTACTAACTAACTATAAGCTCTTTGCTTAATTAGAAGGGTGCTTTCCTTAAGAGATTTAGTATTAGAATTAGATTAACTTATATTAGTAAGCTTCTATCTATGTTACTTATAGTAAACTTGTAGATACATTTTATTATCTCACTACTGTCTAGAAATAGAAAAAATAAATAGATAAAGCATAAGTTAATGTAAACACACTTCCTAAGTTTGTGTAGTGCTACAGTAGTCCTAGCAAGTCATACTAAGTTAGTAATCCCTTCTTACCCTACTTATTGGAATATCACACCGCCTCCAACAACCTCTCTCTTAAAGTTCCTATTCACGATAAGATCACCACCAACATATCGCTTATAAGCTCCAAAATGATCGGTCTGGCCTCCCTCGCACGAGAGGTTCTCGTCGAAATTGGTTCCTACTTTTGTCTGCATTGTCGAGGCGACCTACAACCTATCAATGGTGTCGGAACCCCGCACCAGCATAAGCGGCGCCTGAACCTCAACAGCCCGGTCAAAGGTCATGGTACTCGATCGATAAATATGCCTTATTCTCCCTTGAGGCCTCTTGCAAGACCCTACATGCTGTTGCAGAGGACATTCTGTACCATGAATTCGCACCTGGCTATGGCGACTCCGAACTGTCCGAGCTTTATACCTATGGCCACAGATTGAACCAATTCATGCGAACCGTTGGAACACGCAAAGACCTCGCTGAGAAGGTCCGCATGGTCTTCGTTCATCCAAAACACTCCAACGCGGATGTGGAACAAACCGTACTGTCTTTAAAGCAGGGCGCCGCTGATCTGGGCATCGATATTGCGAAAGCTTGGCGGCAACGTGCAGAAGACTATCTGAATTATTCGAAGTCTCTGGGTGGACCAAGGAGCCCAGAGGCAGGGGAGTATATACACATGCTTAACTCAGCCTTCACCGATGAAATCTTCCAGTATTTATCACGACGTTATAACAACCTACTGTCCGATGACTTCTACAGAGCTTTGCACCATGAGCTCATCCCAATGCTGATTGCACTGCTCCCTAAGCTGGATCACATCATTTACAAGCACAAATCCAGATTTGAGATCCTTGAACATAACGCTTTCGAAGCTCTAGAAGTGACAGAGCTCCCGTATCTTCGCACACTGGAGATAGATCATGATGTATTTTCCATTCTTGAAAGAGCACCGCATTTGGCACAGGTTGATTTTCTCAGCCCTCCCTTTTTCACTTTTTCCGAGAGGGTCGGAGACTCATTCGGCGACCAATCCAAAATCAAGGCCCTGCGATTGCAAGATATGGCTGCCTCCCCAGCGCTCAGCAGATCGCTCTCCTACGCAGCCAAGGACCTTCGATCGCTGGTTATCGAATCTTATACAAAGCGACTAAGCAGAATCCATCAATTCTCTTGGCCCAACTTCTCTGTAGATACTATTGAAAAGGTGCGCAATTACCGTCATAGTTTGGAGATATTACACCTGGACCTCCGCAACTTGGATGAAATGTCTCTCTCCTACCGTCCCGACTCTACATTTCAAGACTTTGAAAAGCTTGAACATGTCCTTTTGAGCACGCGGCTCATCCTTGACATTTCACGCAATCTCAAAGTGGAAGACCGATATGCAATTACTCGGCTATTGCCACCGTCGATAGTATCGCTGCACTTGGTCTGGGACAGTACAAAGATTAACCGCTTCGAATCGTATAGGCAGCAGTCATCCCCAGTCAAGCGCTTCGAACAGGGATTGCTGGGGCTTGCTGCTGAAGCGACTGGCGACTTTCAAAATCTGAAGTTTGTTGGTCTTGACTACGCTGAGAGGGTAGATGCAACGGTTGAGGAGGCCATACGTAGGGCGGGAATTGAATTTGCGTACGAGAGTTGGCCGGTGTCTTTTAGCAATGAGCCAGATGATGTATAGGCGGTTTACAGGCTAATGAAGCTGTATTTAACCCTATCATTATGTATGCAGGGCTAAAGGAGTAATTAATGGCAGTATCGCAACTATGTTTTAGAGGTTTCTTTGTAGCCAACTACTTACATTCAATTGCGAGGAAAGTCATTTCAGGCACGACAAGTGGCGGAGTCGAAAAATCACAAAGGTAGCTGCACGGCGGTAAGACAATCTTGTTTTTGTCGACCTGCTTTCAGTGTTGTCTCCTTTCCCTTCTTGCCAGTAGAGAAATCTTTACACGGGCTTCAAGAAAGGGAGGCGATGAGATATGACCATCCAACACCGACAAGAACGCGATGGACCTGGAACAACCCTGAGATCTGCAGTAATACCCGAACTATGCTGCTGCATACAAGCTGTCATGGCACTTATCAGCGATAATGAGCCCAGATGTCAGCAGCAAGGAGCTGAAAAGGCAGATTCGCTCTTAGATAAAACGAGCTCGGCTTGTGTAGATCTTGAGCGGTGCTTGGGTGGGCTATGCTAAAGGTCGTCTACATACACTGCCTGGTTCTGCCTGCTTTGTGTGCGTTATAGCCAGTCCCTAACCGACTGGGTGCATATTGCTGCCTTGGCTGACTAACCGGGTATGTACATTGCTCACAAGGTGCGGGGCTTGGTTGCAACAAATGCATCGCGTGAAAAGTCGAAATTTTGAATTGCCAGTCATTCATCTTCACCAACTTGTCCTTAAATTTACGCTATTTCACCTGTCCTTCCTCCAGCTGTGGTTGCTCATTGAAGCTGAATTTGCATCAAGCACTGACTATCTCCTCTCCTTATAGAAGATAGGTAGAGTTGACCTATCTACCGATTACTTATTAGGGAAAAAGCCTTATGAAGCGGTGCGGTTGAACCCAGTCAAGACCAAAATGACATTTCAGTACGATAAGCTGCCGAACAACGGTTTCTTCCGTGTCTTTGAGCTCGGCCCTGGAAAAGATAGCGACCCTCTCCAAGGCAATATTCGAACACATTTACGCGAGCAAGCTCCCAAGTATGAGGCGCTAAGCTATGTGTGGGGTTCCTCTGTGCAAAATCAGCATATGAAGTGCAATGATCAAACATTCATGATAACTGATAGCCTTGACGTAGCCTTAAAGCGTCTTCGGCTTGTTGGTAATTCACGATGTCTGTGGGTCGACCAGATTTGCATTGACCAAACTTCTCTTGAGGAGCGTTCTGAACAAGTTTCTATCATGAGGGATATCTACTCTGGAGCTACGCTTGTCAATGCATGGCTTGGTCCAGCAGACGCAGAAAAGGCATCCGCAGTCGAGATGATAATCTCAACTCTTGCTAAAAGGAGGCCACACGAATTCCGAGAACAGCAGTACTTTCCTGAAAACGAATATTTACAGGAACTTGGACTTCCTGCTAGAGAATCGCCAGCTTGGGAGGCTCTGAACTCTATGCTAAACGCCCCGTATTTCTTTAGGGTTTGGATCCTGCAAGAGCTTACACTTGCAGCTACGTACACCCTATTATGGGGGGATCTCGTTATCTCTAAAGCCGACTTCGTGACATTCAAAACGGCAACGATACGTCTTGGGATGCGTTATGAAGAGCCGAAGACCCAAGTCGTGACTTTCATGAACAAGTACTCGCATGGTCGTTGTCCAGCAGTCAAGTGGAATATGGTTTCCCAGACATTCACAAATGGCTATAGAGAAGGAATACTAGATCTATATCTGCTTGTTTCTTCGAAAAACGGTTGCCAGGCGACTGACCCCCGCGATAAAATCTTCGCGTTGCTCGGCCTCGCCGGCGTCCAGGCATATGGTATCACACCAGACTATCACAAGGCTGAGTCAACGGTCTTTGCAGAATTTGCCTTGAAGGTTATATCAGAAGAAAGGAACCTTGAGATCCTCAATTACACAGACATAAAAGAACCTAATGACAACGAACGACGTCCCCTTTGGGCACCGAGGTGGCATCACAAGGACGCGACTGCACGTTTCAATGGGAGTCTTTAAGGTTTCAAATCTTCAAATACGATGGAGATGAGGATGAGATCATCGAAAGGCGGCCACTCCTTGGAGTTGAAAGGTCTGCATATTGACAAGGTCAAAGAAACTAACAATCAGCATAAAGGGTTAATTCATGATATCATGGCTGTGGGTAGCATGGCCATCGATCACAGATGCCTCTTGGAAGACCAGTATGGTTCGGATGTAATTACACCAATTGTTTTGACGATGATGAGTGGTAGAGTACAGTCTATTGTCGGTGAGTTGTGCCGCCCAACAAATCACTCCTACCTAAATTCCTTCGCTGCTTATGCTTTCGAATCAGTTTTGGTGACTTTCTCCAAAAAAGATTACGATACAAAACTTCTGAAAGCAATGATTCAGCTTATCAAGATGGCAGTCCAAACTTATCTTTCTGTGCCACAAAACGAGTCTATCTTTGGAGAACCTGAGGTATGGGATTTCATAAATGATAGGCTGGACCAGCTCTCTTTCGACGATATGGAAACTTTATTATCCCATATGGATATTCTTAAGAGAATCTCAAGTGACATTGGAGAGGATGTTGTGGCCTTTGCGGGGAATATCGCATATAGTCACGGTAAAAGGTTCTTCATTACGGAAAAGGGCTATATTGGCACTGGCCCTTGTTGTTTAGAGCCTGGGGACTCTGTATGCATTCTTTTCGGGGGAGACATCGCCCAACTTCACCTTCTAGCGATGAGTACCTATTTCTTGGAAACGCATATGTACATGGGATAATGGAAGGGGAGGCTATTACTATTTGGGAGAAGCAAAAGGATTCCCAGGATCCAGAATTTCAGGAACAGTTTTTCAAGTTATTATAAACAACTCTAACTTATCAATAATACAAATCATTTATAAATACCAGTATACCACACAGTTCCTTCTCAGAACGCGCCCGGTCACTAAGACCAACTGTGCCTTGCAGCTGTGTTCCTGACAATAACCCAACTGTCTTCTTTCTGGCCATCACAACTTCACAAGCGTAATTTACATATGGAGAAAGAAGATTTATCACGGCCGGGAATCTCAACTAATGTCCGAGGATGGTACTATGCAACTTAAATTATACAAGAGGAGTCTGGCACATATGATAGTAGCTATATAAGCTACAGCTTAATGCCGAGATCTTAGCTAAACAGAAGCAGTTATATGAGTTTCTGATTCGGATGATAGGACAAAGGCTAGGTACTCTTATGATCCGAGGCGATGGAAGATAATTTATAGGTCTATACTTGAGAAAGAATTGAATTGTAAATGAGAAAGTCCCAAGTAGGGCTTTAACCCGACTGCATTAATGGCTTTCTGAATTATTTGCTTACAGTAGCAGATGCCGAGAGGGATAGAGAAGGTTAGTGTTCCATAAACCGAGCCAACAAGTAAACGACCTTGGAGTGGATTGCAGATTAGGCTCTAGAACAAGAGCTTGTTCTTTTTGACATAAATTTGGCTTAGGCCGGTCATTGACCCGACTTCTTCTCGTTAGATCCTCTTTGCCAAGATAGCTAACTCACACGAACTCTTACCTAAACCGAATACTGCTTATGAGGTCCATCGGATAAGATGTCTCTTATCAGATGATCCATCTGGCGTTAAAGAAGCACAAGACTAGTTGAACCTTGATCTTTTAGCGCGTATAAATTCGCGCAACGGACCCAGCTGTCAACTTTGTCGGCCTATTACAGCACACCGATGACTCCTAAAAATATTGTTAGCTTGCCAAGGGAGGCTGAGAAAGAAGGTTAAAGGTTAGTGCTTCTAGCCTGGAAGAATCCAGAGGTAAAAGCTGCGGGACGGTACCATGGAAGCGGAAATGGATGAGGATGAGGGTGTTTATGGTCATATAAAGATGCGGTCTTCTCTCCTGTGAAAAGGTCCTTTATATAAGCTCCTTTTCACAGGTTTCAATAGGTTTTACGTCAACTGATTGGATTCTTCACGATGAGCGGTCAATGTCTTGCGAAGCATGAGGCTTCTTCAGCTTTGACAGAAATCGCACCTGATCCAGCTCTCGAGAATGCCAAGGCTGAGGATGCTGTTTCTGACTCAATCGTTGAAGATGCCGACGACCGGCCCATTGTCCCTATGACTTGGAGACTTGGTTCCGTCCTACTCATCTGCCTAATCAGCTTTGGCGCTTCTTGGTCTGCTCGATTAACCTCCTCGCTAAAGAGCACCATAAAGAAGGAACTGGACATCAATAACACGCAATTCGCTCTGCTCGAAGCTAGTGAAGAGTTCTTGGTCACGTTGTTGATGATGGCTTCGGGCATTCTGACAGATCGGATCGGCGGTGCTGGTAAGTTCTGTGAATCTCCTGGTCACTTTAACATCATTGACTGATTCATGTAGGTGCCATGCTCTACGGAAACTTGATTATGACAGCAGGCGCTCTCGTCATCGCAGGCGCAGCCACATGCAGGTCATTTCCTCTCATGATCTTCGGCAAAGTTACCGCAGCATTAGGAGACATTGCTACTCAGATCGCATATTATAGAGTTTTTGCAGGATGGTTTGCTCCTGGTGGAGGCTTTGGCACTACTATAGGTCTTCAAATCGGCATTGCAAGAATTGGAGGCTTCGTTGGTAGCTCAACAGCCAACGTCATTTCCAAGGTATGAGATCTCTAATCCCCCCACAGAAAAGCATGAGAACTTACTTACTTGTTCATCAGAATACGGGAAACTTCGCTTGGGTCTTCTGGATCGGCGCATGCGTCGCCTTTTTCACAAACCTCTGCACGCTTGTCTTCTTTTTCTTCACGAAGATCGCACATAAGCGCTTTCGCCCCCCTCCTGATCCAGCGACGGGCGAGCCGTTGGTCGAGAAGAACAAGAATTTCGATCTTAACAAGATCATCCAATTGCCGTGGGTCTTCTGGACAATCATGCTTTTCTCGATGGTGCAGACGAGCTGTTCCAACATCTATTCTCAGAACGCCACGGAACTAGCTGAGCATCGTTTCGGGGTAGATGCCGTGGCGGCTGGTTGGTATGCCTCCTTGTCGCAATATGCGGGTAAGTCAACAGCCATCAGCGAAGATAAATACACAAAAGTGCTGACGCAAGAGTCAAGGCTTTTTCCTGAGTCCCCTCATCGGAGCAGTTATCGATACTTACGGCCATCGTGTAACCCAAATGGCTATCTGTGGCACTGGTATGCTCTTATCAATGGGACTTATTAACTGGGGCACTACAACCAGCAGCGCGGCAGCTTCATATGCGTTTTACGCCATATTTAAGACATTCGGCCCTGTGACTATCATTGAGGGTATCCGAACTAGTATGTGGCACCAAGACGTTTTTGGTACGGCGTATGCTGCCAAGGTTACGATGAATAACGCGTGAGTAAGACCAATTGGTGATAAAGATCATAGACACTAACACCCCAAACAGTACAAATATCATTATCCGCATCATAACTGGCGTCATCCAAGATGCCGACGACGGCTCTTACGATCGTGTCACCATCGTCTACGTCTTCCTCGCCACCGCCTCTACCGTTATATCCTTAGCAATGTTGCTCGGCACCTTCTGGGCTCCTGACCTACAGATCCTACAATTCTCACGAAAGCAAAGAATCCTACGAGGAGACCTGATCAACGAGCGAAAGGCGAAGAGTCAAGGCCCTGCCGGCAAGAGAGCGAGAATGATTAGCAAGGTCTGTTTCATCGCGCTGTTTGTGTATGTGTTGGGAAGCTGGGCGGCTTGGATCTGGGGCGCTGCGACGGGGAATAATTAGACGATGCAGGTGTTTCAGGATAAATAGGGACCATTGATTATTCTGGTTGGGCTCGAGGTTCATGAATCGTGGCTGCCGACACTAGCTGCGGGGCCGATGTACGGCGGGCTAACTAACTTAACATAGTATGCGGATCCGCACGGATGTTGGCCGAGCCGCCGATATGTCACGCACTCCAGTCTCCAGCCCCTGTAAGGGCGAGCTCGGGCTTCGTCAATTAGGACCGAGAGTTTCGTTTCTATCTCATGAGTCGTGCTATTTACACTCGACCCTCAACGACCTTCACAATTAGTTCTGCCGTTTCGTCCGTCTTCTCCACGAACGGACTATGACCTGCCGCCAGCCTTGCAGATCTCATCCCAGGTGTTGATTCAACAAGCTTTTCCTGAAGAGGCAATAAAATCAGCTGATCATTTTCGCAAATGATGTATGTCTTCGTGATAGTGATATCCGAAGCGATAAAGTCCAGACTCGTCTCAAACGCATCTTGAGAATGCGGCTCCGTAGATTCCAAAGCCTTATCTATCGCTTCTTCACTGCACCCACTGTAAACACTTCCCCTCGCTCCCTCCGCCATTCTAGTAATTTGGTTCTACAAATATTAGCGATATGATGCAAACACTTTGATCTTTCTTACCTTTGTGTACTTCTCGCCGGCCTGCAGCCACGGCGGGTAAGCCCCACCAAACGTGGTGATGAGATCCCAGCCCTTGACCGGGATAGCAAACGCAACTAAGAAAATAATCGAGTGGAATCCACCCTTTAAACCGCGTTTCGCACGCTCTTCTGTGCCTTGACCTTCAGTGGCGGCAGTCGCGGGAATGCCGCCGTAGGAATGAGCGATGAGAACGACTTCACGGCCCTGGTTGAAGAAAGGTTCTGCTGTTGCGATGATTTTGGTTTTGTCTGCTTTCCATGTTACGCCGTGACTTTCAGGGCCTGCGGAGGGAAGTTTGGGGATGATGCATTCGTAGCCGAGGTTCGTGAGGGCGGAGTTTATAGCGTCGTAGCATTTTGGGGGATGCCATGCTCCGTGAACAAACAGAAGAACTGGTTTATTGCTCATGATCGATGTTGATTGCGCTTCTCAGTTGATGCGGCTGGCTGTTTCGTATCATAAAAGGGACCAAGCACGCTTCTTATAATTAGCCACAATGTCGTGCTTATCAGCGCATTGCAGAAACAGGTGATACCGGTCCACGTGGATCTCTTCACCAACATGCATAATCTCGGAATCTATCCCTGCAAGAAGCAAAAGCTTGACTGTTGGTTCAGGGGAAGTAAGCTAAGGTTCGCTGGATGAAAATTCTTCAATGGGCCAACATTCGATTTAGAGTTTGCACCCCTGTGCTTCCGCAAGCTAATACCGCGGGTTTGGTACCGGACCCTTGATTGTGGCTTATAGGGTTGCATTCGCGGTGGGCTTTGCTCCTATAATAAAAGCCGTGAACCCGCGTCTGCCGCATTGTGTTGCAGTGACGGTTGAGCGAGTCAGAAATCATTTGTTTCGATTATTTCTCTAATTCTACTCTTATTTTTGTCATCGTTTAATGGCAAGTCCAAAGCATATTTCAAACTTCGCTACCCGTGTTGTTTCCTGTCTGTTTTGATTTAGTCTCTTGCCATAGACTCACAATTACCGTCGGAAATATGTCTGGCAATAACTCAGCTACGTCTCTTCCACCTGAGGTCTTGAACCATAATGAGGGACCATCACTCATCATAGTAAGCGCAGTCTCGATACCCTTTGCGCTCGGCGTTGTGGCTATTAGGATATGGGCCCGGCACCGAAAGCGAATGGCTCTCGAACGTGACGATTTCATGATACTCTTATCCTTGGTGAGACTTACTTTCGTCAATTCTTTTCTGCCCCGTAGCGCTGACGAGACCCCTAGCCATTGCTCTGGGCTACTGCTGGAGTCGCAATTGCCTGTAAGTTCCCTTTCAGAATTGAGTTGCATGCTGGAACCAAGCTAATGTTGATTCTAGCGGTGACATACGGCGGCGTTGGGAAACCATTGGCCGTCAACATGATGCAAGACCCAAACCGTCTCGGAAGAGCTCAGCTAGTACGCGACAATCCTCTTCGTCACTACATTCCGATATTCTAACAGCTTTCCCCTAAAGTGTCTAGTTTTGACCGAATTCGTCTACGGCACCGTCCTCTGCACCATAAAAGTCGGCATCCTCCTAATGTACTACCGAATCTTCCCAACGAAATCCATGCGAATCGGCGGTTATATCCTCGGCGGAATGACATTCTCCTGGTGGATAGGCGTCATCTTTGCATCCATTTTCCAATGCTCGCCGGTCGACAAAGCCTGGAAGCCATTCATGAAGGGAGGTACATGCCTGGATAAGAATCGCTTCTTTATTGGTAACTCGATCCCGAATATTGTTATGGACGCTATGATTATCGCGTTGCCTGTTTTTGAGGTGTCGAAGGTCCAGGTGCCGAGATCGCAAAAGATTGCCATCGCGGGGATATTTTTGCTTGGTGGATTGTAAGTTCTGAGTGAATCTCAGGGACGGCATGTACTCATTGTGAGTAGGATCGTGATTATTAGCTGTATTCGGTTGAAGTATATTGTGGCCCTCCTCCAGGCCGGGCAAGAAGCAGACTTCACGAGTAAGTACCTCATCTCTTCCGTCACCTTTCAACGCCATACTAACCGAGATGCACAGAACTCATCTCAACCCCCTGGATCTGGACAGTAATCGAACCATCCATCGGACTCCTCTGCGCCTGTCTCCCAACAATGCAGCCACTATTATACGTCCTCTTCGGCCGCTTCATCACCAAGACCACGCAAGATCGCAGTAAAGAGGGAATCATCACCATTGGAGGCAGCGGCCAAAAGTCAGCAGACAGACAGAAAGGTCCTGTTAAGGATGGACTATTTCGCAGACTGCATGATAACGACTCAGCTGAGGAGCCTGTTTTGTGGCCGGAGACGTATCATAATCAGCATAATACTGTGGTGGAACACTCGAAAGGGGTGGCAGTGGATGATATTCCGTTGGGGACGATTGCGGTGAAGAAGGATATACGATGGGAAGAGTCGTGAAGAACTATGTATGCTATCCTGGGATAGGTAATTTGATAAATCATGTTTAAGAAGTATATGAGGACAGTGCATTTCACTATATATAATAATACATATTATCGCCCGGTGCTTATCTCAGCCGTATTAGATTGGCTTGGATTCTGCGCAATATCCTCAAGGGGTATGTTCTTAAGCCTTTCCAGTAAATGGCAACCCTTCCTATCTACATTGCTTGGACTTGAGAATGAGAGGCTGTCCGAGGAGGTTAACGAGATAGCATCGGGGTGTGGGGTCTCAGCCTGAAGCATGGGTAAA
Source organism: Fusarium agapanthi (assembly GCA_001654545.1). Lineage (NCBI taxonomy): Eukaryota > Fungi > Ascomycota > Sordariomycetes > Hypocreales > Nectriaceae > Fusarium > Fusarium agapanthi. The sequence continues at coordinate 54,022 of LTDI01000253.1, forward strand.
GGGGGCAAGTTCTGACCATCTGCTGTCTGCTGCTCAGACACCGTTTCGACAGGTTTAGTCTTTGGAATAACTTGCACGTCAGGTAGATACCAAGACAACCAAGCAGATACAACCGTCAAAGGCATCAGAGCAAGAAGCCTTATCCCAAGACTTTTCTCCTTATCCCCATGTCTTGTTGTAAAGATGATGACGCGGATAATAACCGCACCGACCTTGCCTGAAGCTGCGGCTATGCCGTTGAATGTTCCTCGATACGTAGTTGGGAAGATCTCCGCGGCTAGCACAAAGATGAGGGTGTTGGGACCCAGGTTGAACAAGAATTGAAGGATGCCATAGGAGACGACAGCGGCGTGGTGAGGATTGCTGGCGTCAGCACCAAGGAGCGTCCCTCCAGCTATAGCAAGAAGGACCGTGATGGCTAAGAAGGTGGCAATCAGAATCGCCTTTCTTCGGAAGAAGTCGATAATAAGGATTGACCCGATGCTACCAGCCAGTGAACCAATAGAAACAATAACAATGGATCTAAGGGCGTTTTGCTCGATCATGTTAGAGATGGTGTTGTTTGGATTCCAAATGTCCTTGTTCCATGGGTCATCTCCGCATCCTTCAACGCCATCACCAGATGCCCGTCTAAAGTGTCGCATCACTCCAGTGGCGGAGCTTGGATCATGAACCAGCGTTGCCAGCGTATTGCTCAGGTCCATCGTCAAGCCGTACCAGGGAACATCCATGATAGCCCAGAGAAGAGATATGAGAACCAGGGGTCTCCATCCTTTCTTTGGTCCTGTCAAGTAATCCCACGCCTTTCCGTACCACGTATACCACGGCTCCTCCTCTTCCGTTAATCTGCCTGTCGAAACATCGGCCTCTCTACCAACCTCTTGAATGCTCTTGTTTCTTCCATACAGCTTCATCGCATTTGAGACCCCTTTCCGTGGATCCTTCATGATTCCAGCGTAGAATCTCGGAGTTTCGGGTATGGTCAAACGAAGCAATATGGCTATAGCTGCAGGAATCAGAGCAACTCCGACTGTCCATCTCCATACTCTGTCTATCGCCAGTCTTCTTGTTTCTTCGTCATCACCCGAATTTGACCCGCGCAAGGCGCCCAGACTGACTGTGTAGGATAGGAGACGCCCTAACGATTGCATCGAAAAGACTGCCGAGAGCATGACTCCCCTGGACTCGGTTGACGCCCATTCCGCGGTGATGATACTGGATAGGGGATACTGGAAATGCTTGTTAGCTCAGGCTCCTTTAGCAAATGATGAAAGCGATATTTACTTCTGCCCCTATACCAAATCCGAGTAAGAACCTCCACCAGGCTATCCATGAATAAATGTTCATTGAACTGATTGTGGTTTTGACGGCTGTATACCCCTCAGAAGCTTGCACGATGCCGATGGTAGCGACGATGAGAATCGTCAACTCGGCTCCATACCACTTCTTTCTTCCCGACCTATCAGCAAGATGTCCCATCAAGAGCATCCCCAAGATCGTGCCAGTCAGGGTGAGTTCATCGATGATAAGTCCGGGGTCTTGTCCGAGCCTGTCGCAAGGCGGATAAACATAAAACAGGGCAATGGACAATATGTCAACAGAAAAGAGAGAATAAGAGGACGCAAGGAAGCCTGAAGCAGCGACGAAAAATACTCTGATTTTGAAACCGCCATCGTCGACGATCTTTGTGATTTGCTTTTCGCGCTCACGCGTGCTCTAAATGGGGGTTAGTAGCCGTTGGCTTAGATAGTGGACACTTACGTAGTCGATCTCGACTAAATGTTTCACTTCCTCGTTGTAGTCAATCCAGAAGCGGCATCGTCTTCTGGACTTCTTTTCAGAACTGGACTCAATGTGCGAAAGATGAGGATCCATGGTGAAGTCGATGCATGATAGATCTGACGAGTGACAATTGGAAGGGCAAAGGGATAGGGACTTAAGTAACGGCTCAATTGGTACTTAGGCTGACAGGGTTCGCCATCTGTTGTATTCTCAGCCGCAGTCGTTCCACTTGGTAGCAGAGCGCCTTGCTTACATATTTATCCCTCGAATCACAAAGCCCCACACAACCCCGTGGGTAAGACATTGGACCATCACTATAGATATTATAAGAACCCAACAAAGTGGCTGCATTGGCGCCGCATTGGTTGCCGCTTTTAGTCAGGTTATATCGGAGGTGATAATGTGACCAAGAAACGGTTTCCTCGCCTCAAATCCTGAGACAAGACGATCACTACCCTGATTCTCTCACGGACCCTCACGGAGTTTAACTTTGACAGTTTTATCACACAGACCCACGCTTATTACAGCGACTTACAGCATGGTCCTACAAACATGGATCCTGGAACTGTCTTAGCGGTTGTCTCGCTGGTACTGCAGGTTATTACACTAGCAGACCAGGTAATCGAGAGCTTCGAGCGGCTCAAAAACGCGCCACAAGAGCTTAGGGACTTTCGACAATCTGCTGTGCGGCTGCAGCGTCATCTTGAAGCTCTCCAAAATGATGTTTCATATTATTCATTGGCGGACATCTTGCATGAGGATGATGTTCACGAGATCGAGGAGACACTGACTCTATGCAAAGAGCTACTCCAGCAACAGGTTACCTCATCGAAAGGCCTGGTTGTTACCACTGTCATCCGAGGTGTTTGGACATTCAGAAATAATCAGAAGCTTGTCAAGTACAAGACTCGTATAGACGCGCACTATACCCAAATTCTGGTGCCCTGCTGGTTAAGCTCTTTAAGGCAAGACTTCTTTTCAACTTCGCCACGAACATGTCACTTACGAGGCTGCTTCTAGTGGCAGAAATAACCCTAACCGACCTATAATATTATCCGAGGAAGAGGATGCGACACTTGTCCCAGGAACCTACAGTAATGCCCTGATAGAACCAGCGCAAAATTTGTCGCCGTCGCAATACCAAGTCGCACCAGAGCACATACAAGAGATAACCAAGAAACTTGAAAAGCTCAAAACTGCTGACGATAAGGAAGCTACCGAGCAGACACTTCGAAGCATCGACTACGAGCTGAGAACATGTTGGACAGAGCTGGGGCTAGTAGAGGAGGACGCCGACGATGTCGTCGACTATCCAATGCCAAGCATTAAACGTATGGCTGACTTTACTTTCAGCTTGAGTGCAATGGGTAATTGACTAACGGGTGTACGCACTGCAGGTCGATCGACGCTCAGTTATGAAGACGCACCCACTACGTTGTACGTAATCGTAGCGGTATAACCTCTCTTGCACTGACCTTTACTAGAGAGTTGGAGAGTGCACCGCAACAGCATAGACGACTGCACCTCAGACGACTTCATGTCATGGCTCGAGATGACGAGTCTCGCATCTTGCAATATCAGAATGACGACTGTACTATACACGTCACACACGTCGGTACCGTCGTCCACGTGCCCCCCAGAGAAGATTATCAACTGACCTGCTCAGTGCCTTACGGTTCTATACCCTGGACTCGCAACAAGTCCTCCAAGAGAGTTTCCTTTCTGAAAAAGCATCTCGTCACCGTTGTCGACAGCGAAGGTTACCACATATATCGTCTCGATCCGAAATACAAGTTCGAATACCGTGGAGCTTGCGATCAGTTTCAGTCAACACTTCGCGAGAGAGAACTCTGCGGCGCTTTCGAGGCCGTCGAGGTCAAAGTCGATGGTCGAATCGTTGCTCGAAGGCAAATTCTACGGTTCTGGTATAGGGTTGAGCGCGATGGCACGACGACCAACACCTTCACTTACTACATATCATCAGGGACCTCGGCGGGAGAACATGATGAGGTCAACCTAACCGAACTCCAGAGTTCTGTCACAATCCCACGTATTCGACGTCTTTCCTGGGACATTGGAAGGAGAGTTGAGTCTAACTCAGTTGACCTCATGCCATCTATACGAGGGTCGAGGCAGTTTCATGTAAAGTTCGAAACCGATCAAGGTTAGTTCCATCTCACCAGAAGTTCTAGAAGGCTAGACCTAACTGTAGGTTAGAAGCAAAGCAGTTTAAGGAGAGGTTCTCGGTTATGCAAAATGGGGGCTTCTCACAACCTCCCTCGCTAATTGGGGACTGCTCAACTAGAGCAGAGTCGACTCTAGCGGGCACGCCTATAATGGGACCGAAACCAGACCTTATCGCAGTGCCAATTATTGCTCTCGATACAGGTGCTCAAGAGGGACTTTTTGAGGAATGGAACACGGCTGTTTTCCAGGCCGGAAATCGTAAATCTTGAAATAGACATTAAGGAGTTATTGAGTTTGGAGTTAGAGTGTTAGTGGAGTTAATTGAAGTAATGAGGATCTGCTTTGTGGGAGTATAGGGTAATTTATAGTCATTCCATCTAGAGATATTAATTCCAATTTAGGTATCACCTTCTAGGTATAATAAAACATAGTTTTAATTACTAGACTGAACTTCAGTTCCAGGATACTATCCTGCGTTTTATACTAAAATAGCTCACAGCTAATAGTCTTCATGCACTGAGCCATGCGACCGAGGAACCTGAGGTTGCACAACTACTTCATTATCTTCGCCACGGCAAATATTAGGATGTCATTTTCTAGACTAGTGTTCGATGACTCAGTAGACTTATCTAGTTTTAAGTCATGTTACTGCTTCGCGATTCGGGATTTGGAGATGTAATTTCACTGTATACAACAGAGGGGAATTTCTCATAAGAGAAGATGATCGCAACTCAAACACACGTAGAGTTTTTACCATAAATAGAGTAGTTTATATAGAATTTCTTTCTTCTAGATATATTTCATAATAAAAACACCAGAAATTCTTAAAATAATAGTCTACCAGCACTCTCAATTCATGCTCAATGGCCTGCAATAAATAACACTCGTCCCTGTACAAACATGCTCTCGCCTCTGCCTACAGTGTGTTCTATAGACGAGGCTTGCTATCCGCGCAGCATGAAGACTCCTCAGCCTTTTCGACATTTGTCAGCTGCGAAGTAAAGTTCTTCCTGCCTGGCACATCGATAGCCGGGTTTGCCGTAAAGAAATCGGCAGGCTTGACATGGACATCAAGAATCTCAACAGGGTCGATGCGTACGCAGAAGATGTGTTGGTGGTTCTGGGCCAGGATCCCGGGGCTTACGACGTTGCCCCATGGAGCGGTCTTGCCCTCTTCTATGAGAATGGAGGAGACGATGCCGGTTGCGCGGGCTTGGACTGTGATGGCTCCCGCTTGGTCGAAGATATACTGATTTTGAGTTAGACAGCAAATCTTGGTTGAACAGGAGGGAGCTTACGTTGAAGATGTATTCGTAGTTGGCCAGCGTGATGATGAACTGCACCACGAGCTCTCGCCTGCGAGAGACACAACAGCTCAGCCAGTACGCCAGTTGGTATGCTTCCAGTTAATACCATTATCCTGCTCATGCAGGCAGATAACATTGTTCGTCGTGCGTGCAGTACCCCTGTGGTCGACCAAGACACCATCAAAATACTGAATTCGTGTTAGTATGTGAAACCCCTTCTTTCCGATTTGCCTTTCTTACCTTAATGACACCCAAACAGTCGCACCCAAGCTGCAGATTATTGCAAGCAACTCCCAGTGTTCCATCAACAAAGTCTAAAGCCTGCTTCCTGTGGAACGAAGGTCGAGGATCCGCATAAGGAACAGTCATATCGCTGATAGACAGTCTGTATAGAACACTTCGACCATCGAAACGAACACCATGCAGCACCGCACCCTCACGAGGGTTAAAAGTGGCCCTCATGCTCCACTTCTGCCAATTGATTATATTCGAGTCCTCAACATTAAAGCTGGGTCCCGAAGGCTGAACGACATTGAGCCCCTTCAGATCCCTCCGAAGACCGCCAGGCAGAAGCTCAGGAACATATTCCGAAGGCGTCATGTGATCGATGTTGACTTTGGAGTATTCACCCTCTGCGAAAGTATGAGGATCATTGCCTCCGCCAGTAGCAACCTCGTGGATGCGGATGACTTCGCGTGTCTGGGCGTCGATGACGGGGATGATGGGGAGAGGGTATTCCCAATCACCCTTTTGTGCCCAACTAAGCTTGCTTAGTTGCCCCCCCCCCCCCGGCTCGAGCCAACGGGTATATCATTTTCCAGTCGACTGACATAAAGGGCAGGCTGCGATTGGAGGGAATAAGCACTTGATGTCCAATAGGCATTCGAGAATTAAGTGACACAACAGCTCAGCTCCTGCAGTATCCGAGCCAATAGGTAACCAAATTGATCACATCACACGAAAGAAGCAGTAATGCAATTGGCAGAATCCCAATGCGGCGTAAGCAAATTTGGCTGGCTAGAATATAATGGATGCCACGCCGAAGGCAAGGTACTTCTTCTTACATGCTATTTCTATGGCAGAGCTAGTAGATCCTTTAGCGGCCATCGCATGGGTGAGAAAGCCCTATGATCTGCCTTGACAAGGACGTATAACCCCGGTATATACATACTCCATTTTTTAATCTGACAACACGTTTCCCTCTAAAACCCCTCACTCTGAAATCTCACTTTGAAATCTTACTCTGAAATCTACTGACCTCATATACATACTGATTACCACCATTTCACCTAATCTTGGCTGCACGGTAACTGAGAAGGATGAAATATCATGGATCCCTTCACTGCCATCGGCCTGGCTGGCAACATTCTGACTTTCATTGATATCGGATTCAGATTGGTAAGCCAAACTAAGGGAATCTACGACTCCAAGTCCAATAGCACCGCCCAAAATGATAGCCTCAGTGTCATGACAACGCGATTCACCACGACCATGGCCGACATGCAGAGCAAGATACCGAGCGGAAATCTGAGCAACGATGAAATGGCTTTGAAAGAGCTCGTTACAGAATGTAGCAGCATCTCAGACGAGCTTCAGAACCTACTTGCAGACCTAAAGGCCAAGAAGCCCAATTCAATACGGAGCAGCATGAAGGCAACACTCCGCGACTGGAGTAAGAAGAAAGAGAAGGATGATCTGCACAAGAGACTTGAAAGTTCCCGCCAGCAACTTGACTTGCTGCTTTCGACAATGACACGGTATGAGCAATACTTGACTGGGGCAATCAGCCCCACTACCTTTTTTTACTAATTCATTGAAAACAGTTTCGAATCTTTAGAGCGACTTAATCAATTGCTGGAATATGGCCAGTCTAACGAAGCTGAGATCACGTCTCTTCACCGAAACATAGATGCCCTTCGCTCTGGGCTACAGGTCAAGTTCCTCAGCCCTGAGGCTCTGGAACAGGTGCGGGAGGTGGTCAGTTTGTCAGACCGTGCGACGTTGAAGGTGCGAGAAAGTTGTATCCTTACTGCCTTGCGATTCGATTTGATGGATGAGAGATACGATGATGTCGCCGAGGCCCATGACAAGACGTTTGAGTGGATATTCGACCCATCCAACTGTGACGGCGATGATCGCCTACTTCACAGCTCTGACATCACATCTTACAGACCAATGGAAAGGTCCGGAGCCCGTGATAAGTTTGTCGACTGGATCAAACACGGCAACGGCATCTTCCATATCTCCGGAAAGCCAGGCTCAGGAAAGTCGACTTTGATGAAATATCTGTGTCGACGGGAAGAAACCAAACGGCATCTTGATACCTGGGCTGCAGACAAGTTTCTTGTATTTGGTAAGTTTTTCTTCTGGAATCCTGGCACAACCCTGCAGAAGAGTCTGAGGGGTTTGATTCGCGGCCTTCTCTACTCTATTCTTTCCAATGCTCCAGAGCTTATCCCTCTCGCTTTTCCTAAGCATTGGGATGCCACCCTTAGTAAGATCATAGTCACGTTTGACTCCTCGGATGATATCATCCTCGCCTTTACCGATCTGATATGCCGCGACGAGGTTTATCGCAACCACAAGCTTGTCTTCTTCATTGATGGCTTAGACGAGTTTCAAGGAGACCATGCGGCACTAATAAAGGAACTGCTGCGATGGACATCAACACGGCCGACAGGTGTGAAGATATGCGTCTCGAGCCGGGAATGGCCGATATTCCAAGAGGCATTCAAGACTTTCCCAAGTTTCCGCTTGCACGAGCTGACGCGATCTGACGTGTCACAAATTGTGCGGGACAGGCTGAAGAACAACGACACCTACCAGAAGCTGGCAGCTCCTGGTGAATTAGCACACTTTGAGTCTAATCTTGTGGATAGATCGGACGGCGTATTTTTGTGGCTCAAGCTGATCTTGCAAGACATTGAGGACGGTCTCCTGAGCGGAGATAGACTGTCACAGTTGCAGAACAAGGTCAAAGCGCTTCCAACTGAGTTGAATGACCTATTTCAGCACCTTCTTAACTCTATTCATCCGTGTGATCGAAAGGAGGCATACTTGATCTTGTCAGTCGCGCTCGAGTGCCCTCCCGATTGGCCCATCTTCCGCATCTCCTTTTTGGAAAACTACATCGAGAATCGTGATTTCGTTCTCAGTCAACTAATAGAGCAACTCGAAGATGACCAAATAACGGACCGCTTGGAGCGAACGCGGAAGAAGATCTACGGAAAATGCAAAGGGCTCCTCGAAATACAGTTGGTGCATCTCGATCAGGAGCGACAGATCGACCAAACCCTGAAAGAATCTGTCAAATTCACGCACAGATCCATTGTTGAATTTCTCAAAAGCGACCAGACTAAGCAAAAGCTAGCCGCCGGGTTAGAAGGTCTCGACATGTTGGATGCCATGTGTCAGACATTCCTGGCGCATGTCCAAGCTGCTGTCATGGACGAGCATTATTATCATGAGCCCGATAAGGAATCCAATTTAGAAAATCGTTTGGACCTCTGCCCGGAAGGTCTGTTCAACGTGCTTCATCCCCCCAGCCTTGACTATGATATCTGCACCCTCTTGAGAGCAAATGCTGCAAAGGACGCGGCCGCAGATTCAGCGAGATTCACGGCATTCTTAGATACCGTAGTCGAGGTAGCCAAAGACTTATTCTCCCCCCAGGCGTCATTCCAGCTCGTCGACGTCAACTGGATGAGGTCAAGTGATTTGATCTACCACACGATACAAGTTAGCTTTTCTGTCAAGGTGGGCATATTCGCTGCCTTTTACGGCATGACCGATTATGCTCCGCATACACACTTAATTGGCCTAGATGGAGTACAAGGACTTGTTACACTGCCCATGCTGGTGCCGGCGATATGTCAGGGTGCACAATCGAGCCCTGTGGCGCGTACTCGTATCTCTCGAGGGCTCAATACGATCCTCAATACCTATCTCGAGCTGGGTTTCGATCCTAATGGACCATCAACAGCGGAGAGCATGTCTTGCTGGCACTATATGCTCATGCGGAGTATTGTTGCCGAAGACCGGGGCCCTTATGTCTCCATCATAGCTTCATTTCTTCTCCACGGGGCCAATCCAAGATTCTGGATGAGATTTGGGGCGAAGCATCGGCTGAAAGGCGACGGAGATCGCTCACCGGTGGTGATTCCGATCGAGTTCGAGTTGGGTGAGGAGAGACATCGTCTTAACTACCCTGACGAAGACAGTGTGGTGACGGTTGAGTTGAACTGGCCACTCAGGATGTTTCTAAGACGGGGGCAGGTGGATCTGTCCTGTAAGGAGTTACTTGGTATGATGTTTCCTCAACAAAAGACCGACTTCCAAGAAGCGATTGACTTTATCCTTCACTGGGACACAGATGCCCTTACGAATAATCATCTGCGGGAGTTGAAAGAGCGATTTCAGCCGACTTTAGGTCCGTGGATTAATTCAGGGGGGAATGACATATGCTTAGGTAATACTGAGAGTCCTATATTTCCTGTTTTTAAATTTTTACCCGAGACAAGAAAAGAGTTAAGCTTAATTGTAAGATAATTCAAATATTCAAGATATATGTTATGGCTTAAAGAATACTGTATTAATTAAATACTTCAAAACAAAAAAAGTACTTTATATGAAGTTATAATTAAAAGCCAAGAAGGCTCTTCAAGAGACATTTTATATAAATATCTATATTCTAAAAAGAAACAAATTCCTTTTAGTTTGAGATTGCTAGAAACTAGTAATTACCTTAAATATACTTGACTTGCCTTCTAGATTATACTGACATAAAGGAGGAACAGGAGGAACTGCATACTAACCCTCGCTGTGAACCTCACAACGTCTTGGCCCTTCTTATAATTGTATTCTCAACGTCATTGATCTTGATTCTCCGTCCATGGCCTCTGAAGCGACTCATAATCCCCCGCTCCTGACCATCCGTCGTCAAGAGAATACTAAGTTTATTTTCCCTTTTCGTATTATCCGTAGTGTCATTTGAAACAGTCGGTAAGTCTAATGTGGGTTTAAAAGCCTGTTCGAATGCAGTCGTTGCATTGTGAACAATGTTATCCTTGGCTTGCTTGACATTCTCCCAGTAGAAGACGCCGAGGCCTAAGATGGCAGATATACCGATGGACACAAGGACTAGATTTTTCATTGTCAGTGGGAGAGTCACCGAGGGTCACTGAAAGCAAGAGCTTACAAATGATATAGAAAGCCCATGTTGGAGGCTTCCTGGAACGAGGCAACGTCTAAGGCAAACAAGGAAGATAGAAACGATAGTGGAAGCTGGTTGCAACGGTCAATATCCTCCAAAACCTGATGCGTTGTCTTAGATACAACTTACGAACAACACAGTCGCAAAAGTAAAAGTCATGACAGTTTTCCCTTGTCTAGTAGCTTCAGTGGCTTGACGATTGGCAACTTCACTTTGCTGAAGTGAAAGAGTTGTGTTGATCTTTTTGCTTTGGGTCAGAAACTCCAATTTCATCTTGGGTCAGGATCAAACTTTAACTTACCGCCAACTGTATTCTCTCAGCGATGGAATCAAGCTCTCGCAGATCCTTGACGACATATGTTGACGAAAACCGTGATTCATCCACGTCCTTGCTGGCAAGTCCTCTTTGTACGATCTGCTGGTATTGGGCCACGGATTTAAGGATGTTGAGCTCGTCGCGGACGTCTTTGATGTCACAGTAGAGGTCCTTAGCCTTCTTGATGGCGGCACTGATATCGTGGCCATGGCTGTGGGTCTGGGTGGTCGTCTGTGTCGCTTGGACGTTGGTTTCTATGGTAGTTGATGGGCTCGCATCAGCGGGCCACCCACGCGAGCTTTCCGCCGGAGAACATTCTTCCTCCTTGTTTTTCGGCTTCCTCTTCTGTTGATATTCACTTGGTGACCATGCACGGAAGTCATCGAATAGGGTTGTTTCCTTCCTGCCCTAAAACATTGTCAATCTTTGACTTGAGTGTTTGGCTGATGACTTACAATTCTGTTGATATAGTGAGAAAGCGTCTGTCCAATGAATATACGCTTGCCATCGCTGGGTCTTCTCTCATACGAGCCGATGCAATGGTCGATTATCGCTGGTAATAGTTCAGAAGCGGACACGGGTTGTGCGCCACTGCCGCCGTATTCTCCCTGCTTGCTCAAAGAATTCAGAATCTCTTCGACAAGTGAATCAGGGCTGCCACCTAATGGTGATGAGGTAGCTGTAATGACCCAGTCTTTGCGGTTCCGTTAGCTCAAGACTTGTTCGAGGCCTTATATAACCTACTTGTTGAAACAGTCCAGATCCAGACTTGGTTAACACGCACAACTGTCCACTGATTAGGCTCTCTATAAATGCCCATATCCCCTTCTCTTTCATTCTCTCTGAGATACTTGCTCACAACCTGGCTCTCATTTCTACAGCTCTGGTCGTTTATGGCTTCGCTATCTTCTTGAGCGAATTGGTAGTACCATTCATCAAGAGTTGGCGAACCGTGTTGTTGTTTATCCTTTCCCTTGTACGTATCCAACAACTCTTCGTAATGGTCATGTCTTTGTTTAAGATCCCAGTCGTCTGGGGCCAGTCCCCAATCCCAGTTTTTACAATGAGTGGAATAGGATAGGTATGGCATCTAGAAGAGGGTATTAGTCTTTAAAAACCTAGATAGATGCTTCAACAAACATAGATGGCAGATGCGGGCACAAATTCGTGAGGCTTCTTTGGAAGCTGGTCAGGTTTTGAGTCCCAGTCATCGTAGATCCTCTGATCCTCTGTCCTTGAGTCGTCAAGTTTAGTCTCTCTCTCGGTGGCTTCTGAACCTCTCCTTCCATTCCCCTCATTGTCCGTTTCTGTGAGTGAAGTTGATTCCGTTGTCTCTTCTTCCTTTAACTGGAGGTCCGTTGACTTCTCCGTCAGTATGATCACAGACCGGGGCCTCATCATTCGCGAACGAGATTCTTTGTCAGGGACTTCAACCCAGGTATCTCGGAAGAAAGACCTGACTTTGTAGTAGTCGCGAGTACGATAACGTTCATGTGACATGATTGTAGTAAGAAGGTCCTGTGAAATAATGTTAGTGTGACTTCTACCCATATGTTATCCATTCAACTCTGAAGATGCAAATGAGGACACCGACATTCATCCAAACCATCTATCTCGAGTCAGCGGCTTTCCCAGTCACACTTGCACTGTTGCTTACATTGGTAGAAGGTAAATGACCCATGTGAGTTTGAGGTTCTCGTTGGCGTATAGATTGCTGTTGAAACGCATCGATCCTCTTCTGGTCATGTCAAGCAGATTCCTGATTGCCGTTCCCACTACTTCGGTAGGTCCTGGGTCGTAAACAACTTCCTTTATCGGTCGATTTCTCCTAATTCTGCCCGATTCTCCCTTCATTTTGAAGAATGCTACAACTGTGGCTTCAGCCGCTTGGACTATCCGATTGGTATTTGGCCTAGGCACCGGAGGCTTGAAGTTGACTTCGTCTCTATGCGTTTGAGATATCTGTGCAAAAGGCGGATCCTTGAGAATGTCCTGCAAAGTATCCAAAATGGTAGGGCTTTTTAATTCTTTGCTTGTCTCGACCTCCAGCTCCTTTCCTAACTCCCTGACGCGTCTTTCTCTCTTTTCCCAAAGTTCACGATCTCTCGAGTGTGCGCTTGCCTTAAGCTTGCTATTTTCTTTGAGTGGACTCAACTCTTGATAGTGACGAAATAATTTGTTTTGTCTTTTCTTGTCATCTCTGAGATCAGACGCTCGCCTTCGCAATACATCACAAGGCTCTGCAATGTTAAATGGTCTTGCCCCCGTCTGACTAGCGGAAGGGCCGTTCCGTACGACGTTCCAGGCATCTCTGACTGCTTACATGTTCTTGGGCGTTCGCTGAGAGTTCGTGATAAGAATCCATATGACTTGGACAAGGAGTTCGCAGGATGTGTCGTCTTCGAGTTCTTTCGGGGTTATCGACTTCGATGTTGCCTGTAATGCGTCATGAATAATCGCAGCAAAGTCTTCAGAACGACTAGAGTCCTCGAAAAGTTTGGACAAGACACATGGAAGTCTTTCATGTGCCGCCCATTGAATCGGTCCCCAAGTATCAACCCCGGTGACTGCAACCTCGCGCTTGCTTGGCAGCTCACGAAAGATCAAGTCCAAAATGCTAAAAGGCTTTTCCACCTTAGTCGCCTCTTTGATGACCTGAACTCTCCCACCATTCTTCCAAAACGGCGCATTCTTAACTTCCTGTTCGGAGAGCAGCCATTTCATGGCAACGTGCGGACGGTAGCCCCCAAGGGCAGAGTGAATTGGGCTTTGTCTCCAATCTTGCCAAGAAAGTGCACCTGATTCCATGAACTTGAGGAGCGTTTCAATCCTTGGTTTGTCCCCAACTATCGCCGCATGATCCAGGGCTGTGTCGCCGTACTCATCCTTGATGGTTAGATCGGCCCCATTTCGCAATAAAACCTCCATGACAGGTACATATCGCCTAGGCTGGGGGTCGAAACACCCTTTCTCAGGGTCTGCATCGTTACAAGAGTTGTCATCAGGTGGTATCACTTTCAGTTCTGGTATTGAGCGTTTCCATCCCGGGCCGTAACCGCTAGCAATATGCAGTGGTGTGCACCCTTCATCGTCCGTGGCATTTACATCTGCTTTTCTTTGAAGTAATAGTTGGACGATAATCTCATTCCCGGATAGACTGGCCAGGTGCAAGGGAGTTCTCCGATTCTCAGCTTCGGCATCAACCTCGACCCCTGGTAATGGTATCTCTGGTAACAAAAGACTAACGATTTCGTGCTGATCATGGAAGCAGGCGACATGCAATGGTGTCCATCCAGGACCATCTGGAAAATGAGGGTCATGGTCACCGACTCGGAATCTAGTACCGCAATGCGCGCCAGCGCTGATCAGCTCAGATGCAATTCCACAAGACCCCTGCATGCTGGCAACATAAAGAGGAGTATTGTGACGCTCATCAGTTACCTCCAGATAACCGTCTCTCCATCCGACTCTGTGTCCAAGTATCATCCTAACAATCTCCAAATCCTGTGCTCTCGTTGCCGTCATCAAAGGAGTCCAATCCATGGAATTCTTGATGTAGAGGTCCGTATTGTCTCCAAGGAGTAGATAAACAATATAGTAATGGCCTCTTTCTACGGCTAGATTGAGCTGTGTCTGGTTCATTTGCGCTTCAATGGCGCTGATGTTCAATCCATCTACCTGAAGAAGACGCTCAACAATCTCTTCCTGATCCCCTAAGCAGGCCCAGTGGAGTGGTTTCCACCCATTATCATCAGAAACATTCGCGTCAGCCCCGTTTTCAAGCAGTAGGTTAACAATATCCAGGTGGCCCATCTGGCACGCCACGGCCAGCGGAGTTTCGTTGTTGATATGTGTACCGTTGATGTTCGTAATTCTCCCAAGCAGCGATTTCACTACCTCAGTCTGCCCCCCGTGACATGCTGAATGGATAAGTTTCTGCTCATCGAAGCTGCCCAGGGTGACGTCTGCTCCAGCGAGGACAAGAGTATTTGCTTCCATCATGAGGTCAAGCTCAACGGCAATTTGGAGTGCTGTTTTTCCAGCTGCATCTCGACAACCGATCTCAGACTTCTTCTCAGAAACTAAAGAATGGAACGATTCAGATTTCTCCCGAGCCTGTGAGATTTTGCGTAGCTCCTTGTGTAGGAATGGGGTCTCAGGTATATCGTTTCCAGTCATATGATGGCCGCTACTGCTTTTCTTGACGGAATGGGGTGCTAGAACTGGTCCTGCGTCATCCGTGATCGCTGTAGTCGTAATAGACGGGCTTCCTTCAGCTGCCTCAGTCATGGCAAAAGGAGATTCTGGAATACAGGAATAGACTTTTGGATAGAACAGTGTAGTATGGTCTGTGCTGGTGCTCAAAGATTTCTAGCAACTGTTGGGGCTGGGCAGGTGTTATACAACCCTCCTTACTTGTTCTTGTTGTTTTCAGCCGGATGAGTCTTCGCAACAAAACCTCAATGAAAAACTCGTGTAACTTCGGTTCCTTTCGTACACTATTGGTTTAAACTCGACTATCTCCAACCTCTTGCAGGAGCCGAGCTCTTGTATCACCATAGTACTCGAATGGCTGCTTGGTGTTGGCTGCGTCACCCGAGCGTAGCCTGATCAAGGTGTCAGATGGCTTGAGATGATCTAGTCCCTCATCTTGCCAATAAACTTTTTAAAGGCGCCATAAACCACACGCCTTATCTCTTCTGAAAGCAGAGGAAAAGAAAGACAGAAAGAGTAGTAGTGAGTCTAGTTGAGTTGAACGAACTTACCAAGTAGTGTTTCGCAAACATGGCCATATAATCCCACCTGCATGGCACTATTGAATCTGAGACTTGTGCCACATTACACACGTTTCACTAATCACTGCGCACAGCATGTATCAGCTCTGATGACAGTATGATTATCATCCCCAGAGATCTAGCCACTACCGCCCTGTAACGATCCTTCGCTTTATGGTTTCACAAAATACTTACCATTCTAACGACACTATCAATCTCTCTTCCTAAATGCGCAGCTTCAAAAGACCGACGGTAGCTCTCAAGCTGCTCAGCAGGCAAACTTGCTCCTATACTCTCCCATTTGGACACCTGGCCAATGATCCGACAAGTTCCATCATCACTTCTTCGTGTAAGGAAAGGGGTTGAAAGTCCTGGAAATACACAGACAGCATCCCCAACAGCTGCCACCGCATCACTGTGAAGTAATTGCCCCGATGTTCCATTTTGTAGCACAAAGCTACTACATCCAACCATACTCCGTTGGAAAATGGGGTCTGTTACCATTCCATATGCGCCATGCAACTGCTCTGCTGTTCCGAATCTCGTGCCAAGCGAGGAGAGTGGTTGGTTGTGAACCATACAAACATAAGCCATCATGACTCTCTGCACGATGATCGGGTTTTGAGTTAACCGCTCTTCGGTGTATATATCTGAAAGATGAAACTTGAACCACTCGGTCATGACCTCCATGCGAGTAACTCTTCTGATAGATGCTGCCGCTTTGACTATAGCCTCGTCAAATTGCAGGAACTCTCCTGACGATACTAGACCGGTGTCGGGATCAGGTGTGACGGGCTTGCAAACAGACACGCATTGGCCAAGAACAATCGCCGGCATGCTTATAGTCCTGCCATCCTCAGAGACGTTGAAGCACTTCCCAGGACTGGGCGTCAAATTGGACCTTGCTGTCCAGCTATTTCGCAAATCTGGTGTCCATGACGGCACAGCCGGAAGATTGCCAATAGTCCCTAAGTTCAATACACGAATATCTTGGGTCTGCTCAAGAATGAACATTGTGAACTTGTAACAGAGATCCTCGAAAGATTGCGCGTAATCTGGCTGAAGGGCCGACGGTAGAGGATCGCAAGCCAAGAGCCCAATGAGAGCATACAAACGATCATGAGCAACCGTAGCTTCCAGCTCTGTTGTTTCATTTAACAGCTTAACTATGTCAAGAGCGCACTGCTTTTCCTGACTCACAGAGCCTTTTGCCTGTTCCGGGGTCGTTTCACTTCTGGCCTGTAGAATATTCTTGTACACCAGCTCGATAGCTTTGAACCTTACTGGGTTCTCTGCCATGAATGAGTAAAGTAGCTGCCCGTCCTCAGATGGATTCAACATCAAGACCCAAGTCTTGAAGAAGATCTCGTATCCCAACTCGTAAGCTCCACACAGCAAGATCGGCTGTGTCTTTGCTAGGACAGCTTCCTGAAGAATCCAGATACGCCGAAACCAAGGGCGATGACCAATGGAACTCAACGCCTTGCGGACAGATTCAACCTCGATTGAGGCTGTCTCATTAGAACGTCCAGACTTGATGAATACTGTGATTCGGTCATCTTCAGACATATCTCGACTGGTTGGATCTGCAGGTGACTGGAAGTACTTTAGCCTGTCGGCCAATCTGCAAACATGGCTTTCCTCATCACTGTTCACGGGGCCCAACCAAGCTAACACACGCTCACATTGACCGTAAATCTCTGACATGCGGGGAACTTGGATTGACTTTTCGACCTGATCATTCTGGTTGATACAAATGGCATCTACCCAAAGCATTGCCTTGTCACTGTCGTAGCCATCAAATGCATGACGCCGATACTGATACAGAGCATTGTATAGATTCCTCGTGATGCTGAATGGCTGATCATTCAGGAGGATAGTAGCGGGGTTTTCTGTTGCGCCCCAGACGTAAGACAAGGCCCAGAATCTTTGCGACGTGCGGGATTTAACGGTTTTGAGCTCAACGCGTATTGAGTCGTCGTCGCCAGCTTCGACGTTCAACAAGCGTAGCTTATCGGATTTGAGGGGTTGGTATGGAAAGAGAGTAAAAGGTTGCACGTCCATTCTAAGGTCGGTGAAGATGTATGGTTTCTCTCCTCCCGTTTTGCCCTGCCCTAACAAGTCTCCATTCGCGTCTCCCCTGTAAGTCCCTGATCAACAGGGATCATCAGAACGATCAAGATAAGCGAAACGGAGAAAGCGCTATGATAGACTTGAGCAGCTGAAAATGCATTTAAAGACTGTCCACAATTATCTTATTACAATATAATTAGATCATTGAATGACTGCCTGGGCAATATTAGTTACTGCCGTTATAATTCCGTCAGTCAGTCAGTCAGTCTCATTCAACACTTCATCATTGTGAAATCTTATTTATCCATCATCGACTTTTGAAAAGTTAAAAGTTTGGCAGCTTTAAACTGAGTTTCTCCATATCTGAAAAGGTTTCAAGTAGACTCCAACGCTCTCGTCAGGCCTATAAATATGTTGGATCTTCCTGTCCTTCCCGACTCCTTACCTGCGCACAAAACACAAAGCAACTACAGGTGAGTTCAACACAACATAACCACAAACAACCTTTCCTACCGCAAACATGAAAGTCACGCCTAGCCTAAAAGCCTCCCTCCGCACATCCCTCCAGTTTGATGCCAAGTGGGGACGGGTGAATGGGATATGGAATGAGGCTATGAGCTTTTCGGCACAAATCGATTATCTTGGAAATTGTTGTCCTTGAGGTCAGCGAAGGTGAGCTTATATCCAAGGCTCTATTGGGATGTGTGATATAAGTCCGAGCGTAACTTAACAACTCAATGACATCACTCTTGAACATTCCGCTATTGCAAATTCTCATCTCTGTCAAGTTCCCTGCTCTCACTATGTAGCGTCTAAGTCTATTCTGAATAGACGCTGGGCGCGTCGATTTCCGCAGTGATTCCAGCCGTTTGGATACTCGAGTCAATCGTGACGAGTTCAAGCCCTAGATGACATACTTTTAATGAATCAATTCGCGGTCTGGAACAAGCCACTTTGCCCATTGTAGCTGGACTACCGAGTTCCAGAACCCATTTCGCCAAGCCAAACTATTTGCAATAGTGTACTAATGATCATCACTCTTCTTAAGTTCTGTGTGGCCAAACTTGGCCCTCAATACACCAATTCACATTAAACCCCAGCATCAAAGGCCGGGTAACCGCCCAATCGAAATACAACTATGTAATCGGCATGCGCTATCCGGTGGCTTAGCGAAAATCTCGCGTAATTCTTCTCCGCGCAGCACAGCGCAATCAAGTCCGCCCTCACACCCCCCTTCCAGTGCCGAAATCCGATTATCGACGCGGTGCGGGCCGTGCAAAGACCGCTCGCTACTGGGGAAAAAGAAACTGCCGATGGTGGGTAGGCGATTCACCCTTGGCATAGCCAATACGGTTAGACTGCTGGTCAGCTGCAGTGCTGCGGCACAACCACATAGCTATCCCCGTGATGATCTGACGTCGATAAACTTTGGAGTTATTGAAGTTTATCGAACAGTTGAGACGGCTCAGAGGTTACGTTTATCTTGATAGAGTTCGTCTCGAAGTAAAAGCCCCTATCAATGATGCAGGAAGCAGTAAGCTTATCGTCTACTGGAAGTTTGTCTCACTCTCCATGACATTTCCCCTCTGTTTTCATTAACCGTTCATTCTCCACTGTCCTCCTGTTTCACTGCCTTCTCGTCCTCGCATGACTCGTCCTTATCTCCTTCAATGCATTCCGCTCTCCGTCCGCGGACTTTCCATGGACTATCCATGCGCCTCGATTCTTGGCTGTCGTTGAAACGGTGGGTTACGATCGTCCGTGAGGCGTAGCCCAACGAAACCCCATCTAAAGGGGTAATGCTTGGCGAAAATCTCGGTTGTAATCGTATACATCTATTATCCTATTGGCTCCTGCACAAGTGGCTGGACCACTGCAGTGTTACATTGAAATGGAGATATTCACGGGGTTGAGCCCTTTCGAGCCGATATGATGCATCATTTCGTTTATGCATTGTCGATGTGGTGGTATTTGGCAAAGGACTCGGGCTCTTGGGGTATCAGAAAATCGAGAGACGCCAGCCTGGGTGACAAAATCGCGGGCACAGAGACGCAGGCAATGGCATAAGTTACTGGTGCCACTTCTTTTGACATGCTGGACTGAGGCGCTGTTTTTCGCACCCCCAGTCGGCACTCGCGTCTTAGAGCTCCGGTGAAATGGAGATATAGGCAGTGTGCAGAAGAGGAGCATTTTATGTCGATCCCTCTTTTAATATATGCCTGGTGGATGGTATAAGTATAGCATCAATGCTGTGAAGGATTCAAATCCATCATCACACCATCCGCACTTCTCCAAGATGTCAACATACATCGACACCATCCTCCAAAACCCGCAATATGCGGTTCTTTCCGCAGTTTCTCTCGTCACAATCTTAGTCGTCAACTTTTCTTTCTTCACCCAAGAAGAAAAATACCCATTTCTCATCCCCAAGAAACCTTTGGAACTTACCGATAGGCGAGTGGTTAAGGAGTTTCTCACCAACAGCAAGAACCTCCTCGCCAAATCGCGAACAGCCTATAAGGATCAGCCATACAGGGCTTATACCGAGCTAGGCAAGGTCCTGGTCATTCCTCCATCGTGGGTCGAGGCCTTGAAAAGTAACCGACAACTCGACTTTCTGATACCTACTAAAGATGTAAGGGCGGTATTGAGAGTGATGACTTGGTGCTAATTCTGATAAGGACGCTCATCAATATATCCCCGGGTTCGACCCTTTTGGATTCAATACTAGAATGCCGACTGTCATCAACAAGTATATCACAAAGGCTTTAGGCAAGTCTCTCTAGCTCAATTTCCTCACACTGCTTACTAACGATTGTTACTTAGCCAGGGTAACTGGTCCCGTTTCCGAAGAATCAGCTTTAGCAATCCGCGACTGTCTCACCGACTCAAAGGGTAATTCGCCGTGCTGCCGACTAGTAAGATGAACCACTAACGGGTTTTAGAATGGCACGGGGTTAAACCCCAGGAAGACCTCATCCGCGTCGTATCCCGCGTATCCTCCCGAATCTTCATGGGCGAAGAACTCTGCCGCGACGAGGAGTGGAACAGAGTCTCTAGCGAGTACACCCTGATGGTTTTCAGCTACGGCGTTGCCTTTCGAGAATATCCCCGATGGCTTCGCCCATACATCCACTGGTTCCTCCCTCAATGCTGGGCGATCCGCGCAAAGCTGAATGAAGCACGGCAGTGTCTCAAGCCTCATATTGACCGCCGGAACGCTATTAAGAAGCAGGCACTTGCTGAAGGAAAGCCATGTCCTTTTGATGACTCTCTTGAATGGTTTGAGAAGGAGTACGAGAAGCATGATCCCGCCAAGGAGCAGATTGCTGTTTCCATCGTTGCGTATCATACTACATCTGACTTACTTGCCGAGACACTTCTCAATCTGTGTCAATATCCTGCGTTGTTGCAGGAGCTGCGGGAGGAGATTGTCTCTGTTCTGACAGCAGAGGGCGGGTTGACTAAAGCAGCGCTGTATAACCTAAAGTTGATGGACAGCGTGATCAAAGAGTCTCAAAGAATGCGTCCCATCCTCCTCGGTAAGTCCAAGGCCCTTCCTTGCTCATGATATTCTCTAACGATTTCTCCCAAAGGCGCTTTTAGAAGGGTAGCTATAGCTGACGTCACCCTCCCCAACGACGACATCCTCAAAAAGGGCGACAAGATCATCGGAAACATGTCGCACATGTGGGATTCCGACACTTACGACAACGCACTCAAGTTCGATCCCTATCGCTTTGTGAAAATGCGACAGACAGGCGACGACAAGAAAGCTCATCTTGTCAGCACCAGCGCCGAACATCTTGGTTTCGGGCATGGCATCCACGCATGTCCTGGACGCTTCTTCGCTGCCAACGAGATCAAGATCCTGTTGTGTCATATGTTACTCAAGTATGACTGGAAGTTGCCAGAAGGTTACAAGCCGCAGCCAACATTCTCTGGATTTAAACTGCTTGGCGATTATTCTTCGAATATTCTGGTCCGACGTCGCGCTGAGGAGTTGGATATCGATTCACTTTCCCGCTCCTAGGGCCACAATGCATCAATTGAGAACAATCAAGGTTAAGGTTAGGATGGATTCATTTATGTCCTAGTTGTACCAAATTGCCAAGCTTCATTTATGTTTCCCATCGCTCTTTTATAGTAAAAAGCCGCTCGTCAAATGACCGTCTCGTCACGATTAATTATCGTAAAATACAATACGCGCACCGAAGCCAAATACGAGGGACCAGTTAGAATTCTCCGGCATCAACAAATACGGGGATAAACCCTCTACGTTCACTGAGTCTTTTTCACCTACAGCAATATCTTAGCTTTCTATTCAAAGTATAACGGGCTATCGGGGTCTTGGAGCGTACCGAGATCAGTATTTTCGAGTTACGACACGCACCGTTTTCGGCAGTTGATCTTGCGACCCGATATACTGGCACGCTAGTGTATTTGATATAAACCCGATTTCCTACTCTGTAGTTAATACGATGAATATTATACACCGATTTTAGGAACATTGTTTGTTATAAACCAGACTTGCAAGGTCTCACCCACATTCAACAGGTCATCATGAACATCGACTAGTTGGACGCATCGCGGAGAGTCTTCGACCCATGACGACGACAACATTCCCGTTATGATCGCCACCAACGCATGCTTCATAATCGGCTTTCTACAATACACATACGCCATAAGACTTCTCATCCGTGAAGGTCAAGGCCCCATACCATTCTGGATGAAAACTTTCTACGTCGCTCATGAATTGACATTCGTCTATCTCTTCGCCGAAGCGGCACCAGGATACGATAAGCACTGGTTCTTCCTCTCAACGTCATTTTCACTAGCAGTATGGGCTGTTCTCGAGATATTCTGCATGTGGTATACCATCCAAAGCCCCAAAGACCGCATCGCTACATTCTCTCCTCTCTTTGGAAAACAACCTGCTACTTGATCGATCTTAACTTACACTTTCTTCCTCCAACTCGCCATGTTTGCACTGGTCTGGATAATGATCGAGTTTCTCGGTGCTGGAAGCTTCATGCTCACAGGAGCGCTCACCAATGTTCTTATGATCATCGGACCGACACATGAGTATCTATCTCGTGGCTCACGAAATGGTCTGTCGATTGGGTTCTGTCTTACTAATGTGGCATGTGCGATATGGACGTTCGCCCCATTCAGCTTGGGCGCCGCTGTTTTGCCTGAGATTTTCGATCAACCTATCATGTATGTTGCGGGATTTATTTTGTTTGGATGCTCTGTATGGTTGACGACTGTTGTTGCGTCTTATCCTCCCAAGACAGCTAAGAAGGGACAGCCGACGCCGATTTAGTAGGATCTTCACAGATTTAGAGCGGTGTTCAGTATGTGATCTCGAGATCACTTTTGACCTCTTTGTATTCTGGTAGCGTCATTTATACACCGCCTCGTGTTCATTTTCAGGCTTCGACTATCTCGAGAGAATCACTCCGCTCCAGTAGCATAAATCCCATCTCTAATAAGCTGACTCAACTTCTTGTTCGTCGCAATATACCGTGTCAGGTCACGTCTCTTCTCAACCAACAAATCCATCACAATCCTTCCAAACACCAATTTCCCAGAGAAGTTCAGATGAGTGCGATCTCCTTCAATCTCATTATACCTATCCGCATTCTCCTGTCCAATAGCGTTGACATACTTGGTGCTCGCGGTATTAAGATCTAAGTATTTAACGCCAGCTTTGTTTGCAACAGCGATTGCAGCATCACGCTCGTTGCTGAGATTCTCAACTACCTTTCCGTCCTTAAAGGCACGACGGGTAAGGGATGTAATGATGATCTGCCAAAATCAGTCACTGCGCCATAATTACAAGGTCAAGCTTACCGCTGTGCCTCCAGCCTCTTTGACCTCACCGATCATAACAGCAAGATTATCCGAGTACTGCTCCAGCGTAAGAGTCTTCTGATCATTATGTCCAAACTGAATCGTGACAATAGCCTCATGATCTTTCTTATGGCTCTTCACGTTCTCGAGAGCAGTATCCCATAAGCCCTGAGATCGGAAAGATACAGTTGTTGCACCGTTCTTGGCGATGTTGATACCACCTGCAGGCTTCTTGGTGCTGTTCAGAAGGGCATCGCCCCAGCCGCCACCGGTGGCAACGGTAGAATCGCCTGTCAAGATGAAGAAGGGCGATTTCTTGGCCTCAACGCCTCCGAAGAGGGTTAGGACGCTGGCAGCCAGGGGAAGGAGCTTCATAGTGAGGAAGAAATAATCACAGAACTTGACCGATGAAATGAACA
This sequence comes from Fusarium agapanthi, assembly GCA_001654545.1. Taxonomy (NCBI): domain Eukaryota; kingdom Fungi; phylum Ascomycota; class Sordariomycetes; order Hypocreales; family Nectriaceae; genus Fusarium; species Fusarium agapanthi. Next base: position 77,949 of record LTDI01000253.1, read on the forward strand.
GATCTGTCCCCTCAGTGAGCTATATATATACCTTCATATTCGGCAAGTTCATCCAATCATGTAAGTATTGCAGGCATTTCCAAGAGATGAAATAATTCCGCCAATAATCGTGTTCCTACCAAAGTTTGGGGGCACGACAAGGCACCCCGGATTTCCAAAGCTTAATGCGCCAACTCCAATGTCGAGACGTTGGGGTTAGTGAGGATCTCCACGCTCCGTTTTTACTAGGGTAGCCGATTGGTACAACTTACAGTACGTATCGGTAGTGCTGCTCGGGTCTTGATACCCCGACCCGAGTTCCTTTAGAGCAATCAATACATGATAGCTTTGTTGCAAGTTTAATCGACGATATGACGAATTTTTGACTCAAGTCCTATTGGTTCTTTTATTCGTTACTGGATACCGCCAGGCTAATCTCCATTTTCTTTGCGTTCATTCGTATTTTTTCACACTCTTAAACATTCAGCTCAGCAGCCTTGGCCTTCTGGATAGAATCCTGATAAGGCGCAAGCTTCTTCTCCAACTTACCCCCCGGTCCACAGAACTTGTCAACCAACTGCGCACTGCGACCAATGTACAGCTCCGGCTTCATCATGCCATCGAGATCAGCCCAGATAGGCTTGAAAAACTCGGTCTTCTTGATTCGCTCCACAAGATCGTTGGACTTTCCGAGGCTCTGGACCTGGTGCGATGCTTCGAAGGACAGAACGCGGATTTGTTCATGAGCCCTAGGTTGGTCAGTATTTGATGGCGAGGTTGAGGTTGAGGTTGCGCTTACTCTTGTCGGGACACGCCCATTGCGACGAGGCGCATGATGATATTCTCGGTGATCATGAAAGGAAGCTCGGCCATGATGTTGGAGTGGATCTTGAGGGGGAAGACGACGAGACCCTCCGTGACGTTCTGGAGGGTGATGGCGACGGCGTCAGCGAGGAGGAACATCTCGGGGATGTCGATTCGTCGCTGTGATCTAGTTAGAATGTGCCAGAGATTGAACAAAGCAAGGGTACTCACGCAGGCGGAATCATCAAGGGATCGCTCCATCCACTGAGCGGAGTGGGTGCTCATGTAGGTAGCGGCCTTGGACTGCAGGACTCGGGCGAGACTGGCAATTCGCTCAGATCGCATGGGGTTCTGCTTGTAGGCCTAACAGAGCATTAGTATGTCGTGAAGGTCAGTCCAATTTCTGCAAAGGACGACTCACCATGGCACTGCTTCCGATCTGGCCCTTCTCTCGGGGCTCGCCGACTTCCTTCATGAAGGCGAGATGTCGCAGATCCGATGCAATCTTGGTGACGGTTGTGCCGAGGCCAGTTACGGCGTTGGCGATGAGACAATCGACCTTTCGGGTGCTGAAGGATCATTAGTATCAACAAAGGAAGCCAGTTGCATCATCAAGCTTACTATGTCTGTGTTGAGATCTGAAAACTGTTAGTCAAGTACCAGAATAATAGCATGATAAACTTACGTCGTAGCACTCCTCAAAGCCAGCCTTTTGGCAAAGCAGCTCATTGAGCTTATCGCACTTGTCATGATCACCACCAAAACTAAAAAGTATAAGAACTAGCCCAGCTGCCCTGACCAAATGACGAACTCACATCTCGAGGAAACTGGCCTGAGTACCAGTAGTGCCCTGCGCACCACGGAACTTGAGCTCAGCTCGCACGCGCTCAAACTCATTAAGATCCATCAAGAGATCCTGCGCCCAACCCGCCGCTAAAATACCGTCAGAACAGAACAACTCCACCGAGCAACAAGTACTAACCTCGCTTGCCGACGGTGCTGATCTGCGCAGGCTGGAGATGTGTGAAGGACAGAGTAGGCTCGTTCTTCCACTCGAGGGCGAAGTTCTGCAGGTTGTACAGAACCTTGGCGAGCTTGGGGATGAGAAGATCGAGAGCGTCGCGCATGAGGATGAGCTCCGTGTTGTCGGTGACGTAGCAGCTCGTCGCGCCGTAGTGGATGATACCAGCTGCAGCAGGGGCAGCTTGGCCAAAGGCATGAACGTGCTGTATCTCAATCAGCCTTGGATGAAACGTCACTGAAGCATGTTTCTTACAGCCATGACATCCTGGTACGCTAGTCAGCTCGCTTATCCCCATGACACTGTATCAGCAAAACTCACATGACGTCGAATCTTCTCCTCATGGCGCGCAACCTCAAAGTCATCGTCAGTAACGGTGAGATGTGTCCTCATCTGCTCGAGGGCCTCGTCGGTGATGGTGTTGATGCCGAGCTCCTTCTCGCTCTCGGCGAGGTAGAGCCATAGCTTGCGCCAGGTGGAGTGGCGGGAGCGCTGGCTGAAGAGGTGGGACAGCTCCTGGCTGCAGTAGCGGCCGGTGAGGGTTGTCTGGTAGGTATCGAAGGCGGCCATTTTGGATATATCAGAATGCTGTTACGTATGATGAGGTGAGGGCGGGGAGATCTTTTTTTGACGTGAGCGTGGAGAAAGAAAATTTTAGCCTTTGGCCCGGATAATTCTCTAGCCGTTTGTTGTTGTGCACTTTCAGCGCCGCCTGCGAGTGCCAGTGGTTGGAAAGTGAAAGTGTGTTTTATGATTGGTTAGACATTCATATTTAGTGGAGGGGCATCAGTCCATCAGTGCATGGCAGTGCCCAACAAGAACAGCTGAATAAATCAGTCCACTTGAGACTTTTCACCTCATCTGACCATATTGGCAACGTTCTATTTCAATCACTCAAGAACGATGAGGAATGACCTGCAGATCAGTATGGCGCAGGGCATTGGGCTGAGACTTTGAAGATGCCCCATCAGTTTTGTGTTTACCAGCAAACCTTGTTATTCGATGGCAGATCTCATCAAATCAAACCATAGGATTCATTCATTCTTTGATTTTTCCACAATATGCGCCTAAGTGCAAGGCGCAATGTTCATTCCCTATGCTTAAGCCATAATTTCGCCTTGTTTTCCTTCCAACTCTTGGCCCAGTGACGCTAGGGCGATCACACGATTGATAGCACATATCTTTTCTCGTGGCCATGCTTTGGGCAGCAGTTTTTAAATGAAAATATAAGCAGCACCAGTCTGGATAAGAGGCTCCGGGGAGCATGCAGTTTCAGTGTGAGATATGTGAACTACTACTTATGTTAAGTCTGTCGAAATTAGCTGATAAATAGATGTTTAGGGTATGGGTTGATGAGTATGGACAAAAGTGTTAATCCGATAAGATAAACTGATAAGATAGATCTCCTGATTTGTCGCGTCACAAGCAAACCACTCGACGCGTAACCACGGTACAGCATGTCACCCCATGTCACCCCATCTCATCGGATCTCTGATCCTCCCATCTCGGCAATGACGTAAACGACATGAATTCATTCAATACGCATTAACGTTCATCTGAGCTTTAAAATAACTCAAACCTCACCAATCCCCATAAAACCCGTCCCTAGCGCCACGGAATTACCGGCGCATCTACAAAAATAGCATCACGCTTACCAAGAACCGGTCTAGAACGACTCGCTAACATGGATCAATACGAGGATCCAGCGGCAAAAAAAACCAAGTCTACCCCTGCAAAGAAAAGGGGGTCGATTCATTTAAATAAACAGCCGCTCCTTTCCCCAAACTCTTTTTTTCTTGTCCATCTCTCGGCTGTTTATACCCGTCACTCGCTTATTCATCACTTTCGTTAAACTCAATTTTTTTCAATATGAAGCTCTTTGGATCTATTGGCGCCGTCGCCGCGGCTTTGATGCTACTTCCTGGTCAGGCTTTGGCTGGGCAGTACAAGGGCTTCAGTATGGGTGCCAACAGGGCTGATGGCGCTTGCAAGTACACTGCGGATTGGAAGAAGGATTTCCAGACGATCAAGAGCTGGAACAAGGGTTTCAACGCTGTGCGCCTCTACTCTGCCGATGACTGCAACAGTAAGTTTCACCCCTGTACACAATACGATCGACATACTGATAAACTTTAGCATTGGTGAAGGCTGTCCCCGCCGCCAAGCAGACCGGCATGAAGATCCTTGTCGGCGTCTGGGCCACCGACGACGCCCACTTCGGCCGCGACAAGGCCGCTCTTCTCAAGGTGATCAAGCAGTACGGCACCGACTGGATCGCCGCCATCTCCGTCGGTTCCGAGGACTTGTACCGCAAGGACATCTCGCCCGATAAACTGGCCCAGCAGATCTACGACGTGCGCGGCATGGTGCGCCAGTTCAACAAGAACCTCAAGGTCGGACACACCGACACATGGACGGCGTGGGTCGACGGCCGCAACGACGTGGTCACCAAGGCGTGCGACATTGCCATCACCAACGGCTTCCCCTACTGGCAGGGCGTACCCATCAAGGAAGCTCTGCAGAAGAAGACCTTCCAGAACTCGTACTGGAGTGTGAAGAAGCACGTCAAGGCTGTCAACAGCAAGGCTGCTGTTTGGGTCGGTGAGACGGGTTGGCCTACTAAGGGACCTAACTACCAGAGGGCCGCTGCTACTACCGCTAGTCTGCAGAGCTACTACAACAATGTTGGGTGCTGGTTGTGGCAGCAGAAGGATGCTAGTGGTTTCTGGTTCACTGCTTTTGATGCGCCGCTTGCTACTCCCGAGGTTGAGAAGTACTTTGGTATTGCGAACAAGGACCGCAAGCTCAAGTTCACTCTCACTTGCTAGATGGAGCGTATCTGATTTTGAGTATTTTTTTCTTTTCTTTTTTTTGGATATGGGATCTGGCTGGGAAACAGGCGCTGGACTTATAGCATATACATTCATTCATAGACTATTTCATTCAAAAGCCAATGGGGTAAAAATATAATGGCATTGTAATTTATTGTAACTATCTCACTTGTGACGTGCCGTTTTCTGAGCCTCAAGCCTTGATGCCAAAGGGAGGGCCCAAGTAGCTCTTGGCTACACCTCCACAGTTAATCACAATCTTCTCAAGCAACATATTCGCATGTCCCAACCTGACATCTAGCGTATGTGCACCAGATCCCAATGTTAGCGCATGTTTCCGAACCCAAACGTTATCCGACGCAGCAAAGAACCAGCCATCAGCCGACGCCCATCCTTTATCAGCAGCATTCTTCTCACTCTCTGGAGTTCTCTTCTGCAGAGAATAACTTTGGCTTTGTTCCTCGTCAATTCGGACGTCATAAGTCAGAATGTCTTCTGAGGAGAGATCCAGAGTGGTACCGAAGTAAAGTACCAAAGTAGCCTTGGAAGTCTCGCTGAAAAGGTAAAAAGGGTACTGAATGTAGGGTGCCGAACCGTCACTATCAGTACCTGGGGCGAGAGTCAAAGAGCCAGTCTCTAGCCTGCCAGAATCGGGTAAAACCAGATACGGAGTCTCGAGGTGACAGTCGGTAGCAGGAATAGACACAAAACCGTCCTGCTCCACAAAACCCTTGAAAGAGTCTGGTACCCGTCTGCCATTGATCGGCAAATGGACCTGTTCAAAGTCACCTTCTTCTGACCGAACATCGATCAGGACCTCCTCTTTGAAGTCACCAGGCACTTGATCCCAATTAATCGAGATCTCAACCCTGGCATCATCCTCCTCGGGTACTAAGACCCCCGAGACCTGTGACGGCTCGACCCAAGGCTGAGACGCCGAAACAGACCAATTAATCCTCGGGACTCCCCGGGTAAAGATATCAAAGTGTCGAGCCTCAGGCCCATACCGACTCATAGGCCGTAAAGTCAAACCAGGAACAAGATCTCGTCGACTTGGATGCGTTCGCTCAGACTCTTCATTGATCCGACCTGGCCTCACGCCTTCATGGCCTTCCACAGCAACACCCATCTGTCCAACGATAGGATTGGAGTTCTGACGTTTCTGAACAAAGCATAATCCACCTATCATGTCTCGTGAGGGAGCATGCCATGTATCTTCGTAGCCGTAGTGGGGCTGCATGAGAATATGGTTCCACTTCCCGTCTAAAAGGCTGTGATATTCTTCCGAGAGAGTAAAGTCCTGGTTAAACGCGTCTAGAGCGATTTGAGCGTATTTGTTTGCCGAATTTCGTCTTTGGCGAGCATAAAGCTTGTTTAGCGCTTGACTCCAGCGTACTTTGTTATAGATATATGACGCTTTGGTAGGATGAAGAATAAGCTGGAAAGACGCTGCTTTTTCTTCTTCAGAAACACGAGCATGTAGCCTTTCAGCATCATCAAGAAGCTCCTTCCATCGACTGTAGACGGTGTCGGCTTCTCTGTAATGTAAAACGGAGAAAGTATCAGGCTCAATATGCTCATGCTTTCTTAAAGCGAGCAGCCGATCATGTCGGTGCCAGATTGACCCGACTTCATCTGCAAGCTCGGCCCCAAATTCTCGTTCAGCAGCTTGACGGAAGAACTGCGGGAGGGAATCGTGTTTGATACTGCTGATGTCCCAAGCTAGAGCCATTGCGAAAGAGATCGGGATTTCTTGAGGTTTCAAGTCGCCGACGTTGAATACCCAGATTTGACGAGCGTTGTGATGATACGCTTGCTGAAGTTGATGCCATACTTTCCCCTTGTAACATGTTAGCTCTTGATCTTGGATGAGGGCACCTGGGGGCTTGCCAGTGAGTTCGTGTTGATCCACTTATAGCTTCGAGGATCTCCGACATATTGAAGATGGTAATATACCTAGGCGACAGTTAGCGAGTGCTGACAATTGAAGAGAGGAACTTACACCAGCCCCGCCCTTCCTCTTGGCCTCTTCCTTTGTCGGAAGTCGACGGATCGTGCCAAAGTTATCATCCTGGAACAGCAGCGTCACATCCTCGGGGACATTCAGTCGACCTGTCTCAAACATCGACTGGACCTCTTTGTAGATGGCAAAGAGTTCTACACAATTAGTTACTTCCCAACCCAAAGCGGGGTGATACTCACGAGGTACAGCATCTTCACCCCCATAAACCTTTCTAATAACCTGCCTCTGCGTCTCAATAGCATCCTGCACCACAGCAGCTGGATCCTCAGCCAACATCTTCTTATCATATTCTCCTCTGATACCCAGAGTGAAGTATGAATCACAGCCTTTGGCTCGACTAGCGCCGTGTTCAAAGAATTCGGTGATTTTCTGCTTGTTCGTCAACCAATTCCAGCTTCCGTCGGGGCTCTCGGCAAACCACTCATTCGAGAGTCGTTGCATGGGTTCGTGGTGAGATGTAGATATGACGATGCCGTATTCGTCTGCGAGCTTTTGGTTCAGTGGATCGTCTGTGAAGAATGATGCGCCGGGGTTTGGATAGCCGGGCCACATTGCTGGCCATAGAAAATTGGCCTGTTCTCGTTAGTCCTACGTCGCAGTGGAATGGGTAGACCGTATACTTTGAGTCTGAGTAGAAGTTCAAAGACTTTAACGTAAAACTTGGAGTTGTATCCTCCGAAGTTTTCTCTCACCCAGCCTGTCAAAGCAGGTGCTTCATCATTGAGAAAGATACCGCGGTGTCTCACAGATGGTTCGCCGTGGACCGTCTGTTTCTCAATGGCGTAGATCTCTTTATGGTGTTTTGGTGGTACATCGGCCCACCAGTACCATCTTTTCCGTGTCAGCGAATCGCGTTGAATTGACGTAGTTCGGAATCACTTACGGCGAGACCCCAATCTGTTCCGAAAGGGTGTAGATGCCAAAGATGGTACCTCGCTTATCACTTCCAGCTATTACTAGAGCCTTTTCACACTCTCCCAAAGGCTGCTCGATGGTACTCGTGCTGAATGTTTCCCATTTTCCCTCAATTCCCTGGGTATCAAGCTTGCCCTGTTGTACGAGCGTCTTGATAATCCCACTCGAAGCAACACTGCCGATGACGATGGCATTCTTTGTCTGTATCTTATCATAATCCGAATGAGACGATATCACAATCAACGGATTAGCATCTCCCTTCGTCACGCGAGCAAAGTCTCCAGACAAGTCCCTTGCGGCGCGGATAACCCCAGGGTAGTCTGATTGGTCCACCACAATCGAAGCACCGACCAACGGGATTGACCCGAGCGAGGTTTTGAAGTCAACGATCTTCTCTTCAAACATGATCAAATGAGTTTGCACCGATGCATTTGTCACTTTGGAAAGAGTTTAATCACTCACGTTGAGAAGTCGGTATATCCTCCGAGATCTAGTCACCTGATCCTGACTTTCCCCTCAATCGTTAGCTCGGTTTAATGTCATCCCGAATATTCCGCACTTAAAACGACAACATCGTGGCCTTGGCAAACACGACATCTTTCCCCTCATTTGCTTAAATCATAGTAGTTTTTTTAAAGATCGGTGAGAAGGCCGGTTTGCGATTCGCTTCATTTCAATACGCTTTGGAGTACCGAATATTACTACCTGGCTCTACACTACAGTATAATTTCTGTAACGTAATTTGGTGATGTCTCAGATCAGTGCCCGCTGAATCGCATCCATAGCCATGGCAGTGACAACACCTCTGCTTCCAATCTTTAGTGGCTTTGTCGCACAACTCCACAGCCATACCAACTCCCATCCGCCATCAAGCTGCTGACTCTCGAGTAAAATCCTAAGATCTCGATCATTCTTCAGACCCAAAGATTGAGCACTCAAAGCTCTCATTGCAGCCCCGAGAATATTGTCATCGCATCCCATACGCTCTTCTACACATTCAACAAGTAAATCTCTCATTCTCTGAAGCTTTTCGTCAGATGGACGTCTGGCGCAGAGGTCTGAGAGAATGTATGTGAACCAATCTGGAATCTTATAGTAACGACTGCCGTGGAGAAAAGCCCTGGTCTCCAGTACACGACAGAGATATTCGTAGACACCGGGCAGTTTATCGGTCCAGTCGTTGATTGCGAAGAACCGAAAGACATTGGCGCAGATGCAATGACAGAATCGTGGGAGGTTCTTATTGAACCAAGCCTTGTAAATCATGAGAATTGAGAAGAAAAAGTTGACTGTGTTAGCACTCACTTGTGGAAGCCCGTCATCATTGACATATGATAATATAACATCCCTCGCTTTGAGCTTTTGTTCCATGGAGATATCTTCCAGCATCGTCAATGCTAAACTTGTTGTGTCAGGATCATCCGGGTATGTCGTGCCATCATACGTAGGGCTGCCATGAAAGTAATTCCACGTATCGCCCTCGTTCTTCAGCACAACAAGATCCCTATGACGAGAATAAGTAGAGGAATAGTGAAAAGGTCTACTCCAAGGACTCACCGATCTCCTGTATGATGAAAAATGAGTAGCTGAGAGAAGTTGTCCGGCTGAAGACCACCTGTATTCATGGTGCAGAAGAGGTTCTTTGCGTTCTTCTTCAAGTATATCCTATCGCGAGCAACAGGGTCGCCCAGTAGATTGTGAAGGCCTCTGATGAGCTCGTCCGTAGTGCTGAAAACGATGCCCTTGAACCCTAGGCCTTGCGCATTGACCACGCTGCCGACTTTATCGTCGATGAAAATGCAGTTTGGTGCCGATTCTTGTATTTTACACAGAAACGCGCTATAGGCACCCATTTCTGGCTTTCTCTGTTGTAGATCGGAAGATGCGCCGAATTGGTCGACGATGCCCCAGCTCTGGATCTCATCTTTGAAGAGAGCAAGTTCTGGTCCTGGGATATTGGACAAGCAACAGATTTTAACTGTTGAATAAACTGTTTTCAAATATTTAATGGCAGAAATCAGTGCTTCGTTTGTTTGCATTCCGTCTTTCATCTGTTCCAGGGCTTCGGTCCAAGTCTCCAAATCAATGTTGAAGGCTTGGGAGACTTGTTCATATGCCTCTTGCTTGGAAGTCTTGCCCCTCTCGTATTCATGCCAGTATGGCGAGTCAAGAGCACTCTTGATCTGGGCTGAGGTCAGACCGACTGTGTTCTTGGAGCTGTAGTTCATTATAACTCCGCCCAAGTCAAGGACAACGGTTGTATAATTTGGACGATGCATTCTGGTGGTATAAGCCTGTATAATTAAGAAAGAAAAAAGAGGGTTGGCACCGATAGATTAAATTTAGAAACTAGGCTCTTATATACGCACAAGAATTATACAACATGTTGCGTTGGCCTCAATCATTACGCAAGGGCACGCCCGCCGCCACCATGAGAAAAAGCAACCCTACAAAAGCCAGAAAGCACGCAGCTGTGAGAAATTGCAGGCCGCTTAACCATAAGCCCATAATATCTAATAGTCCAAGAAAACTTCATTACCCAAAAGGGAAATCAGTGTCACTTCCCGTCTCGTATCAGTAATCATTGGTGACTAGTTATGTACAGTTAATTGGCTTGAGATACGATTAGCCAGGAAAGATGATCTCAGCAATCCCTTGCGTTGTAGTGAGCTGACTATAAAGATCAGTTACCATACAGGAAGGAGCCGAGTCAAAGATGACAGCTATCTATTCTACGTCATCAGATATAAAGCCAGGTGTTTGAGACATAAGATGGAGATCCTATAGGCTGAGTAAGTTTCGAACGTATGCAAGTCTTAGGAAAAAGCAAATTATAATAGAAGGCCATAGCAGGTGTTGCAATCCAGAGAATGGTAAATCATCCATTTCAAGAATTTGTTCTAATAGTGTTTACCTCAGAAACTTGATGTTATACAGGTAGAAGATGAACCGTTGCACTTTGCCTTTTAAGGCTTTTTTAAACCTCTCCTATATATCCCTCTGCTGTGTGTACTGTATAGATGGATACCGCATTTTACCTCTTTATTAGTCTCTATCTTGGCCAGAGTCAATCATTATATATATCTTCCGTTAGGTCCCCAAGCTTGTGTAGTTGCAATAGTGGAAGCCTTAGGACGACGCAGGTGATGTTTCTACTAGCTGTATTGTATGTTCGTAAGACCTCAAACCTACCTCAATTAAAGTCAATAATCCATGTCATGATTGGCCTGAAATTGGAGCTTAGCGGATCTATTTCATTGGTAGATTGTGATTTCCAAGACAAGGGCTAGTACCTTCGATTGCCGACTTTTACTGACATTTACTGGCCTGCATTGCGCTTTCGCATACTGCTGTGAAATGAGGCGGTGTAACAAGGGGCTGAAAGCCAACAACGCTTGGCAAAGAGGAGTCTTTTGTCATCTAGAACACTTTGGAGAGTGTAAAATATAATCAGCCAGGTCCAAAAAAAGAAAACTTAATTATTAAGCCCTTCTGGTAATACAACGGGTTGACAACGAAGTATGATGCGATGTGAACTTAAGCTCTCCAGGAGTACTCAAAAGCAAGACTCTCGAAAGTTAGTAGCAGTCTCAACTAAGTATTTGGTGCCTGTTTCTGGCAGTAACTTCAGGCCCCCAAAACACGGCTGGAGTCTAGATCCCGCGGAGAGAGCCACGACAGGTCCGGCAGTCTTGGCAGGTTACATGGCATGTTTTTACCCCTGTCATCATTGGGCTTTAGACTCTTTGCCTCCTTGGCTACCGTATATTTGTCCTTTTACATTTAAACATAGCCTCAGAGGCCTGAACTCATCCTTATCTACTGGGGTCCAAATTGCAATGCATCGGCGGTAAGGCTTGATATGTCAAGTCGTAAGTTATTGTCAAAGCGTCGTGCAGCACTTGGAGTCCGCGAGGTTCGAGAACGCACCTGTAAGCTTAGCTGTTACTTTGAAGGATTCGGAAGTCTTGAAGCAGAAGGTCGCTTCTGGCTCTGCGTTGCACAACATGATGGAATCACGTTGATAGGATATTGCCCAAACGCGAACAAACGTTCGAAGGTATATGGCCCCCAAGATCCTGGAAAATGTGTTCCGTTATCGTGCGATAGTGCCTGGTCCCCAAATGAGGAGACTCTTGAGATATCAGGCGCAAAGGGAGTGACAGAAGACATTGTGGCGAATATGCATAAATAAGACAGACCGTCCTGGTGGTGGTTTACAAGTAAGAACCTCGACTTTACCAGTATCTATCACAACATCCCAATAACTATGCATTCTTTCAAGATTATTCTCATCTCTCTTGTTCCTGTACTGGCAATGCCAGCAACAAGCTCACGGGACATCGACGATGAAGAGCCTTTTGACTTCGACCAAGGCTTCCTTGTCCCTGCGAACGTTTCAATTGAAGACTATGATTTTACTCCCATGGTCTCACTGTCTCATCTCAACATACGCGACCTTGAAACATTGGAAGAACCTCTCGCTCCTGAGATGGGCAACATGACCGAATTTGATCTCGATACCCGTGCATCCAAAGAGACCAGACTCTTCTTTGGCAAGACTCAAGTTGACTATGGCTGTGAAGCCTCCATCAGAAACCCCCTCGGCACAGCCATCCACTCCATCTGCGGAAATGGAGACTGCGACAAGAGCGTCGTGTACACCCGAAAAGTCAAGCATATGGCTGGTGGTGGCCGTAGAAAGGATGCATGGCTCCGCATCTCAGTCACAGGCGAGTACTATGGACGTCACACACGAGGTTACATGGCCTCTGCTGTTCAGAAATCAGTCAACTCCAAAACTGCCAAGCCAGCTATGCGATACTATCTCCCGACAAACCCAAACTTCCAGGCTCAGAGCTGTAAGATGTCCAAGTTCAGCAACTACATCAAGATGCGCAAGAACTTTGGCAATACGATCTATATGGAGATTGAGGTTAGTCTTAAGACTAGTAACTGTGAGTCATTGAGTCGTGATGATAAGAAGGGTTGACTAATGTAGACATAGCACACTGCTTTACACCGAACCTTCTTAAAGAGGTTGCTGGTGCGCTCGGAGGTATTGGCGGTTCATTTTTTGGGACTCTCGTTACTGCCATGATTGGTTGTTAAGTGGATGAAGGGAAGGATGCTGATGGGGCAGTCTTCAACTTGCCAGGGATATAGACACTCAACTCCTGTATCATCAATGTTTCGCGGGTCTAGATAGTGGAACAATAAACTCCTGGGATTCTCAATTATGTCTATTCTGCAGATCTCTAGATACCATGTTCAGGCCCATCTGTAATCCTTTTCGTGATGATGCCAAACTTGCTCATGCCTGTATGTAACGACGACTCGTTACGTCTATCATATTGCTCCTTGGTCCATGGTCCCCTGACATCCTCCTCATCCATGTGATCCTTGCCGATCATGCGTTGATTGCGATCCCAGTGAGGGTCAATAACTTCATTGTCTGAGTGCCAGCGACCAAAAGTCTTTCCGCATCCCATAACTAGCCCAATGATAGCAAAGCCATCGTCTGCACGGAGATGAGTAGGACGTTTAACTGGAAGACAAGCATGCTCATTCGTTTCTCTCCCATTCGCATCCCGTTTCATGTCTACGCCCCATAGCACTGAGCGGCCCCAATTGGTATAAATTTGGATTACAGGTTAGCGAGATTTCCATCAAACTGGTCCTCTTACCTCAATTGCTGTAGGTGCAGGATCATGATAGGGGCCATGGTAGACTTTGACCTCTTCAATTTTTTCACCGCCTTGGCCATCGATTTCGAATGTATCCCAACGTTGCTCAGGCCAGATCGATCCGTCATCATCCCGGTCTCGTAAGTAGCGAGTCTCCCTATCTGTGGCAAGGCGCAAATTACCTACATCGCAGCTGTGAGATCCCCAGTCACTCAGGCTATACTTGTCTCGTATTAGGTATGCAGAAAGGCTACGAATTTGTGATAGTTGAGCTATATCATTGGCGAGAATAAGTGTGTTTAGGGGAGCAAGACTGTGCCACCGCCCACTATATTGAATGCGACCTTTAAAGATCTGTAATCGCATATCAAGGTCGGGCTGGAGCATGCTTTTGAATATGCAGGTTTCAGCATCCCAACAGGTCCCCTCATGTGCTCTAGCTTCGGGAATCTGTGCAGGCTTCTCTCCGCCGTCGGTGCGGGCTTGTAAAAGCCACATTTTCTCGATAAAAGGATCGACGCCGTATCTTTTGTGTGCCTTTTAATCCATGTCAGATTAGGTTTCTAGAAGAGCCTTTAAAAACATACTGTAAGAATACCTTTAATACCGGTTATCTTCATACTCTCTGCAACAGCGAATGGCAATTTGAATAGGTGCGGACCGTCTTGACCATACGTATGCTCGGAGCCATCAGCGAGATAAACCTGCTACTGCGTAAGTATATCCAAATCGTTTCCAATTATTTGTCGACTCACCGTAACTCCTCTGCACGACGAATAATTCCAGGAACAGTCGTGCCAGGGTCTAAGGATAGATGAGGCGTAGATATGGAAAACAAAGCCCTTGATCCAGATGCCGCCTGGGAAGGATCCCGTTGTCTGATAAGAACCTTCTTCTTGCGGTTCATGCCCGAAGACTCTCTGGTCTTCCCCAAAACTGATAGCTATACCTGACAGGTCTCCTTCCGAGTTCCAGAAGAGGTCAAATGTCCACGGGCGTAGGAGTTCGTGCCAGCCTTGCAAGAAATACGCTGACCGAAAGTACAAGCCTGGCTCACGAGTATCGCCCAGTACCTGGAGCCCACTTTTGACAGCTTGATATGTGATGTAACTTTTTTCGGTGGGTTGACGTCGTGGTTCTCGAACGTAAAGACTCTCAATCTGCTCACAGACATTCCAAATCCTTCGACGATTGGCAATTGGGAACAAGAGTTTCGTGACTTTCGACCGTGGCTTTGAAGCATACTCGGCCCATAGGAATATTTTTCTGAAGTCCTTGATCTCTGAAGCTTGAGACCGTTCTCTCAAGCAGTCGTGTAGTTCGAAAAAGGAGGGCAAATGCGTTACTATTCGCCTCTTCCAAAGAGAAGCGTTGTCCCTCAGGCTCAAGAATGTCGTCCACGAGGCGGAGAAGAGATTCAGAAGACTTGTATTATCCATGAAATCTGAAACGGTAAACATGACTGTTTCGGGGAGAGCTCCTAGTAATAGTAAAGAGTAAACTAAAAGTAAAGATAAATTATAATAAAGACATAACTATAAGCAATATATGCATTTAAGCAGGAGCCTTATAATAAAATCCACATTACTACTTTATTTACTTTTTACTTTTCTTAAAACCTGCAGCCTTTCTTTAAACCTTAAAAATATTAAATGCAGCATAAAACAGCAACGTCGGAATAAAAAAAATGCCATCAATCTCGATCTCAAGGATAACTGATTTCCTATGGCACCCTCCACGAAAAGAACCAGGAGTTAAGAGGCGTCCACTTGATCAGAGAGATCCAGCAAATGCCCAGTATTATCACAACTGGGGGTTTACAGTTTACCGGACGTATTATGGTCCTGACTCCGATAAGAATGGGGGACACTTATCGATACAACGACTCGACAAACTCGCCTTGGACTCGGCTACCATGAGACTGAAAAGATTTACCAGGAGGACCCGAGACAGAAGCAGGGTTTATATTGAAGACATGCAGAGTACTTACCCTGCCCTTTACAGCGTTGATGGATTTTGCAACGATGACAAACTTTCGAAAGTTGTCCCGACTGCCAAGACACTCGAACATACGAGTCAACAGATTCTGATCAGCAAACGCACCATCACGGCCAGCAATAGGGGGGAAACCGCCATGTAGTCTCCCGAGCCGTAGCGCCTCTTCCCAAAACCTTGCAGGTATCCCATGGTACGCAGACCGAGCTCCACTTTGTAATCTTTTGAGCACCAATTAGCAAGCGGCGTCTCTCCCAGCTTTACGATCGGAAAAAGCAGAAAACATACGTTGCAAAACCAGCGTCTGGAAAGAAGTTCTTCAAGATGGTTTTGTCAATCAGATGCTCGGCTAATTTCTGGTGTCAGCTGTAGTAACCTTAAGACTGGGCAGAAAGATACAGACTCTGAAAGCCCGAACCCTCCAACGAGACAGACCATGTTGTGTACCATAGCCTGGTCTCGTGACAATCTGCCTCGTTGGCAAAGCCGACCACCTGAGCATCTGGATTCCTCAAAACCAATTTCTTTGGCTCATCATGCTGAAAAAGTCCTTAGTGACTTGAAGGCGATAAGGCTCGGGATTGAGCGGCGGTCCAGGTTCACTTACATTGGGAATGTTGTATTCAATTGTCGCTGAACCCCCGCCTCTATCCCTGAGAGGCACCTCATTACGCTCTGCACCTGCTTGTCGAGCATGCAAGTGGTATTGGAGGTGTGCAGCTGAATGTGAGGCCCTACTCATCGATAGGCCACGACGCCTCCTGGCTGCCTCGGGGGTAAAAGGCTCGCAAACGCCGTTCTGACATATGGTATTTGTACAGTTGAATGCCAACGTCCTTCCATCACTACCCTTCCCCAAAATGGCAGCGATCCTGGCGTTGGCCCGTTTAGGATCGCATATAGTGACGCGCGACATGACTTCGGGGTCCTCATCCTCCCACTCGGGCACCGCCTTCTTCGCTTTCTGGAGGGTCTGTACAACCAAATTCGGATATTCTTCCTCCACAACAAGATCCCATTTCGGTGTGAGTGCTTCCGCCACCTCTTTGGAGATCATGCCGGCGATGAGTCGGGCCAGCAATATAACCACGTCATACGAATGTTCCATTTCTTTAGCCCTCGGGGATAAATCCATAGGGATCGATGAGTTAATCGCAAGGTCGTTTATCGGGTCAAAGCGCTTGAAAAGACCACCGTCGTCTTTTGGACAAGTTAGGTTCTTGATCTATGCCTTGACGTTGTTCTTAAATGCGTTAATCTTGGGGTTCTCTACCTTAAAAATCTTAGCATAGTCTGTCTTGTAGCAATAAGCCATTCCTCTAACCTCTGCGATAGCATAAGTATCGACCTGGGTGTTAATAGTAACCTGGATGCGATCGGGAGGATAACCACTGTAGCAGAAACCTCTGGGCATAACATCAGGTTCTGGCCTAATATTCCTGAACTTCTGGCAATCTGTAAAGCGAAGGTTCTTATCGCTGTCATTACAGCAGAACTTACAGTACTGCATACCAGGGACATTATTACCGAGTTCGTTCTTTGCGTCGTTGCAATTGCTACCACTAGATCCCGAAGCCAAATAAGCTAACAGAGAGCCCATCTTGTTGTTGCCGAGAGGATTGGGGCAGCCTTCCTGTCCAAACGCGACCTTGACACTTATGTCTGGGAGGGACTTGATTGCATTGAGCCACTTGGCGATTGTTCTGAAGCTCAGACTGCAATACCGGGGTTCACTCGCTTCAGGTTCGACTATTAATTGCTGATGGCTTAAGGACGATATGCCAAGTTATAAAATCCCAATTGTCTGTAAGAGCGTGTATTATGAGTGTGACAATTCCAACTGAGCTTGTAATTAATGGATTGATATTATCTATTAGTACAACAGCCGACATCAGAGCATCTTGATTACTCTGTACTGATTTCGCCTTATGACCAACCATCTTCCATGGCAGGCTTGGATTGAAGCGCCCTACTGGTCAGCAAATAAGACCACTTTTGGTATGAAGTACTGCACCGACACAGCATAACATTACGGATACACTGGGAATCAAATGTTTCCCCTTTGCCCATGATCTTTTCAGCCACATTCACCGCTTTCTGAAAATCTCATAATTCGCATGTATCGCCAGATTCGCCACGAAGCGGCCGCCCAGCCAAGTGTCAGCCTGTAATATTTATTTGGCTTACCGTTGGCTAGTATCCTAAAAAAATTAAACAGGCTGTGAGCAAAAAGCATGGAAACTATTCCTTAAAAGTAAAAGAGAAGCCAGTATTTATCTTAGGTACAGGGATCAGGCTAGCCGTGCCTGAGGCCACCACATAACGATAAAAAACAATAAATGGCCATTTCCCCTCTACGAGTAAGGGCATCACGAGTACCAACACCAATTTAAACCGCGTCCGCATTTAATTTCTTCACATTGCCTATAGCACTCGCAACACCTTAATAACATGGTGGTCAGACCTTATGAAATGATCGACATGCTATGGCAGCCTCCAAGCATGCATATAAGGAGGATTTGTTGCTTTAAGAAGCTTAATAGAAACCTTTCTAAAAACTTAAAGTACTACGGTCACTGGGGTTATACTATCTATTGCATGTACTATAGTCTTAAGTCTAATAAGCAATAGGATATACTGCTTAATACTTTAAAACGGTAAACTATACTTATAGTTAGCTACTATTAAGATATAGCCTTTTAAGATAAGCTAATGCATTAATAGGCCGATTTATTACTAAGAAAATAGTATTACTAGAGTTAAAAAGAATATTTAGATAATATAAAGCAAATTAAAGACTTGTTTTATCTTAATATTTGTAATAATTTATTACTTAATGGCTTAGGAGTCTATAAGATCTGCAAATTATATATTTATAATAGACCTAAGGAAAAAGAAGCCATAGCAAGATATCAATTTGATTTTATTCTTGTTACTAATAGAGAAGTATTTAAAGCTATAAAAAGGGGCAAGTTTATTATTAAGGCAGTCTTATATAACTAGTAAGATAGCTAGAACAATTAGGGCTAGATAAAAATACTAATAGAATATCTGCTTAAGCTTTAGTACTTGCTTATAGGAAGGGATAACGATTAATATAAGGTACTATCTTTCGATAGTCTAGAAGATAACCCAGAAGAGTACATATGGTCTAGTGGCTAGGACATAGCAGCGACAAGCGAATGCTCTGAGATACGAAAAGGTATTCACTATAGTAGCCAACAGTGGCCAAGAAACCGTGCATAGGCTACAAGGCGCCCACTAAAGGGGATGATTGGAAAACCAACGAGTTATTCACCAAAAATGCATAAATGATTTCCAAATATCTCATTCTCAAGTTAATCTAACCCGACTGTATATCTGACAATACCCTAAAGCCACTCCCAAAGTGGTAGTGCCAATGCGCAATTGAATAAATAGCGTACATACAACTGACCTCGCTACACCTTCCAAACAAGCGAATTCCATTCTCACCGTCAAGGCCAATGCCCAAGCACGAGTGAATCAACCCGAAGCTATGAGAAAGCCCAAGAATAAGACAAGACCTCGCCACTAGAAACCTTGCTAAATCATGTCTTTTGCCACTAAGACCTAAACATCAGGTGTGTATTGCCAATCTGTGAGAATATGAAGAAATTGCCCTACACTCCTGCAGCTGCCCACTTGAAGAACAACTTCAGAACGCCCTTATCGAAGGGATGCTCCACTAATCTCTATGTCAGTCGCAGTAACTCAGGGATACAGGGTACGCACCGTCAAACTTGAGAGTCCTTTGCCTATCCCATGTTCCCTTGGGTTTTAATGTCGTGTCAGAGCAATCATCGGGGTTCTCGAATTCGGCCGTGTTTTCAATGCCATCATGGTCGCTGGGCAATTCTCTAACAGAAGGATTGGCGGGTACTAGAGCATGTTCTTTATAGTCAGTTCAGGGAAGACTGGCTCGACCAAGTTGTCCCATGAAGTCTCTTCTGCATCGAGAATGTCGGGACTTCCAGTTCGACTAAGGATATCTCCAAGTATATCGCTGATGTCTATACTCCCCGTGTCGGCTCTGGAAAAGAGCGCTATGTCGGTTGTGGTGCTAACCGATATACCTTCGGGCGAGGACGAACGCTTATCCAAGTCGCTCCGTTTGTTTGGGCAGGTAGGGTCATTGGCCCAGTGCCTTATGACGTCCTTAATAGCCGTAACCTTGGAATTCTCGTTGCGCTTCTTGTAGCCAAAGGTAGACTTGCAGCAAAACGCCCAGCCACCAATCTTGGCGATTGAACATGGTTCAGCCTCTGTGTCCATGGCAACACGGATCCGATCTGGAGGGCAACCACTGCGACAGTAGTATGGGGATAGCCCTGGCTTATCGGGAAAGTGGCCCACGTCCTTCATGATCTGGCAATCTTCGAATCGTATGTCTTCGTCGTGAACATCGCAGCAGTACTTCTGAAGCTGAACGCCAGGAACGTTGGTGCCAAGCTCGTTCTTCTTTTGGTTGCACATCCCACCACCTGACCCAGAAGCAGAGTATGCCAGGAGCTTTGTATTGTGACTGTCCATATTCTTGCCTGGACACTCGCCATCGCTGTCACAATCTGGATATGAACCCCACTGGCAGGTTTGATAGACCTTCATGGAAGTGGCATCAGTAGTACAGCAGCTTGCCTGGAAGTGCTGCTTGGCGCTGCAGTATATCGAAAGAGTCGCAACTTCCACCATACTGCTTGGGCAGAGATCATTGCCTTTGCCGCACATGTCGTCGCCTTTACCGTACCATCCACATCTTGGCAACATGTATTCCGCTGGACAGCAGAAGGTGTGACCGCCATCGCCACCGCAGCCCGTCTCATCAAAAAAGATTTCGTTCTTATAAGCGCGTTTGTCTGACCGAGGAACAGTGACCCAACCCTTAGGGCATGGCTCCTTGCAATTGGTCCAGCGACATTGCGGGTAGAGCACCTTGTACTCTTCTGCTTCTTCGTCGTCGTTAAGGCTACCGCTTGTGACCTTTTGGCCGAGAACCTTGGCCAAGGCTTTGTTGTACTTGGAATCTTTTGTATCGTGACTGATGGCCCATACCATGGCGCTACCGAGGCAATGCGATTGAGCAAACTCAGTTTTTATCTTGAGCGTTTCTTTATTGTCGTATGAAACCTACTGATTGCCCTATTTAAAGACTTTGACAGCTTCCTCTTTGTATAACTTGGGCTTCAGACTACGCTTCTTAGTGATGTCGTCGATTTCAGAGTTCAGTAAGATACCAGCCTTGGCACTGCAATCACCTGGTTTGCTGGCGTCTTTGAACAGGTAGCCAGGTTCGCTGTAGCTAAGCCTTTCTACCGTGAAGGCGCGACTATAGAAGCCCATGCCCATAACGACATTATCGGGATTGGTGTCATTGCGCTAGAGCAAGTCAAGAGCGAGATTAATCTCAGTAAGGTTCGTATGGGTATTGAGATACGGTTTGGTCCAATTTGCCTTCTGGTCCCAAGCACCGTGCAAGTCGTAACTCCTGTTTGTGATATTAGTCGCCATGACCCGAAAAGCAATAAGTGTAATACTTACATGGTGTTAAAAAAGTCGACCGTTTTTTCCTGTCCATGATGTTCAGTCAGTGGGTCACACAGTAGGTAGAGACGGACTTACGAGTCTCTTGATGTCGAAATTTTTCATATACCAATATGATGCAGGAAGGGTGATTGTGAGCCCTCTATCTCCGCTATCAAGTGTCTTCTTCAACTTTTCCATGAATTGGGGAAAGTTTTTGTAGTCGCCAGAATGTCCTCCACGATCCTTATCAACTGGATACTCCCAGTCAAGATCAAGGCCATCGAAGTCATATTGACTCATAAACGACTGGAGGGAATTGATAAACTTGCTCTGACTGTCTTGGGAAGTTGCCAGTTCAGAGAAGGTCGTAGCAGTCTTTCCTGGGTCTTTAAAAGCCCAGCCTCCGATTGAAAGGTAGATCTTGAGATCTGGGTCCTTCTTCTTCAACGCTGTAAGTTGCTCGTAAAGGTTGCCATCGTTGTCCTTGTCTTTCATCTCGACTAGGAAGGTTTTGGGATTGATGGTAGCAAATGCGAAGTTGATATGAGTGTACAGTCCAATCGGAATTTGTTCAGGCCAAAAGGTATTGCAGGGACGTGTTCGTGCCCATCCCTCGAAGTAGCCAACAACACGCTCAACGCCACGGCTCTTAGAGCAGCTCGGACGTTTGACTTTCTTGGAGCCACAGAAGTCCCTCGTTGTCTATCATGTGTTATACAAGTCTCAATATATTCAAGTTTCAGGTAAAGAATACTCACACCGCAGTATCAGTGCTTAGAGCAACAGACATTGAGAGGACATTTGTCTTCCTCTGCCCATTTAGAGCCAAAGCCTGGATTACACTCAGATTTGCGATCGCAGTCTGATTGACAGTTTGTCCCACAATCTATAAGAAACATCAGCCAAGATTGGATACCTTGAAGAGACGACACATACAATCGGACCCAAAGCCACAATTTCTAGCCTCGTGGAGCCGTGGGGCTGAAAGTTTGCAACTTCGACAAACACAGCCAGCAACCAACACAGCGTTACATATCACAGGCAAAATGAGCAGAGAGAATTTTTCGCGCCTTCGGTTTTATCAATTTGTCCGTCTTGGCATATGAATCGATTTACCATACGATCCGTAACCCGGCACGGCAAGCCGCGGCCCGTGGTATCTTGATGGCAATTTGAGGCACAAACAAGGGAATGATGGAGCAGCCGCTCCGGGTCAAAAGAGTCCTTGCAGCCTAATGATTCGACTGGACCCCCTCTATTCTCGGCACTTTCGGTGTACGCTCATAGGAGGTTAACTTGGGGTCAACTCGGCCGCCAGTGTGAGAATCGAGCGTCCATTCATTCACTTTCCCACTTTCGCACTCACCAAGCTGTGACAATGCAAAAAATGAGTATCCTCAAACCTCTTCTTACGTTTGACCTTGTTGCCAATGCGAGTGCCTTTCGGATCTATGAACCTCATGATCTTCATACTGTCGGGACAGCTTGCGCCAGCGCCCTGTCCGCCGATATTGCTTGCAATCCCTATATTCACGATTTCATGTCTTTACGCTACAGACTCTCCCTCGAGAATGTTACACTGACTGACGAGATCTGTGTTCCAAGCTGCTCTTAATCACTTCGCCAGTGGTTCAATTCTGTTTCCAAAGAATGCACCGGAGATGAGTGGAAGAGTACGATGGTTCCCACGGTCTACGGAGGTAACATTTGGGCTGGTTTGAATGAGACTTGCGTCAAGGATCCAAAGACCAAGAAATACTGCAATGGTAAGTTACCAAGGATCATGGATAGGCAACAAAGTCTGATTGACGCAACTAGACATCCTCTGAGCTTCTTTGTCGCATTATAATAATGAACGACGTGGGTATTGGCCACTGTAGTGCTTCAAGAATTAGCGAATCTCTAAATACGACCCTGTATAATTAAGGACCATATCTCCTGGCCAGATATAATTACCAAGATCCTCTTCAGGTCTAATGAAATTAATGGCAAACTCGGTTCGCGACCAGTTTAGCATTAGCAGTTGCTACAGGTTTAATAAATAGCCTGTTAGGATCCTTATCCATCTCTAGCCTAGGTATCCTTATCTCTAGCTTAAGGACACCGCTTTTATAATAAATTTGCGCTTAAAAATATCCCTTAATACTAATTTATTAGTAAGTAATATATAGTTATAGGTAATAACTGATATAACTTAATCCTTATTAGTATTTTTATACTAATAGAATTAGTAAATACCCTTAGTATTAAGCCTATCTAGTAGATATTTATTAGCATAGGTATCTAGATAGAAAAAGTTCTTAAGGATATTAATATAGCATTAATTAGTATCTTCTTAGCTATTATAAAATCTAAATGCTAGTCTTATTTAGTATTTTAAAGCATATAGAAGTGCATTCTAAGCCTTATTAAAGCCTAGGCTATAGTATATATAATAGATAGTAAATCCCTATTACTAGTAATATTAAAGAATATCAGGATCCTTGCTCTCTATTTGCTACATTGCAGGCAGTCTGGGTAAATAATATTTAGAAATCAGCTTAATTATACGTTTAATTATCTTTATAGCTATTTAACTAATTAAGATCTAGTAATAATAGGTATATTAATAAAGAAAAGGAGATAGTATTCCGAGTTTAGCTATTAATGTTATAGTAGTAAAAGAGGGTAAGTTAGCCTTTTCCTAAGGACTAATAACTTATAGTCATTTAATAAAAGATTCACGGAACAGTGCTTATCCGCTAGTTGCCCACTTGAGATCTGAGGCGCGTAGCAGTCGCTCGATGCTCCCTTTTATCAGGCACAAGATGCAAAAGGAGGAATATCGCTACCAAGTTAGGGAATAG
The DNA here is from genome assembly GCA_001654545.1 of Fusarium agapanthi. Classification (NCBI taxonomy): domain Eukaryota; kingdom Fungi; phylum Ascomycota; class Sordariomycetes; order Hypocreales; family Nectriaceae; genus Fusarium; species Fusarium agapanthi. The sequence goes on from LTDI01000253.1 coordinate 101,591, forward strand.
AAATATTATAGAGCTCTGTTTTTCTCGGAGTCCAAATTCCGCTGACTAAATATCTAATACAGAGTCTAGTCTATTTTAATAATCTAAATCTTATGTATCCTTGGTCCTCTTTCGTAGCCCTTCCTATTTCCAGTTTACGTCAGGAGGCCGTCGAGCTCTTCCTATCCCTACCTCGTTTCATCGCATGTCTTTCTTGGGTTCATTCCCTCTAAGTTCACCAAGTCCATCACCTACACAGACCTCGACCGGTGGAAAGGTGCCCAGCCCTACACAGCCTGGTATAGTCGATGGCTGCAATAAGTGGCTGCACTATTATGTTTGTGCTGGAGTTTCTTCATGAGGAAAAATTGCTGTCTATCAGGGCTGAGATTCAAGCAGACAGCTCTTTTTTATTTGAGTGGAGTGGAGGGGCGAACTCTGGAGTGTACTGAAGATAATGTCTTTTTAAGCAGTAATATCTATTCAAGCTTTTACTTCTAGCTGAGGATAACCTTTTTCCATTAGCTGTAATTTTGCAACCGCGGGTCCACTTCCTAGACTAAGATTGCCAACAAACCCCATTTTCAATATAAGTACCGACCAGAGCCCGCACATGTTGTGACCCCATCAAAATACTTTCTCGATTCTTGAACATCTACCTACAGTCATGCCTCCGCCGCCACGCCCCAACTACAAATTTCCCTATGAGCAATTCACTGTGGATCCAAACCAAGAGTCCGAAGCTCGTGGATTTAGACGTCCTTACGCGACACCTATGACAATGACTAATCAGGATGGTTACGTTTTCTATGAAACTGAAGACTTTAATCTACTGTATCAGATCGTCCGCTCGAACGATACAAAGACCCTTTAGCAATATCTCACCGCTGCACCTTTCATTAATCCAGAGGCATCTGCCGTTTTCATAGGAAAGAATGGCGTTGATGATGATGAGGATTGCTTTCTGAATGCAGCCCAGAGTGGATGTCTCGAAAATGCTTCTATCCCACTTTATGCAATACAAGAATCTCGAGGCCCATACCATGTTCAAGCAGCGCCGCTACAAGTTGCTAAACTGCGCGGCCAAATGGGGCCATTTCGAGGTGGTGAAGTACTTACTCGACAATCAACCACTGTACGCCGACATCCATGCACGGGGGCTCCCATGGCCACACTGCATTGCTGTGTGCTGCAGATCTCTACAATACTCAGTTTCTCGTTCCTCCTGGTGGAGAAAGAGCTAACGCCGCCAAAAACGAAGCAGTGATGAATTTGCTGCTGGATCGGGGTGCATGCGCTTCTGGTTCTGTTCCCTTCTGGAATGACAAGGGGAAACTGGGCGTTACAGTTTTGACTTTGGCTGTGGAGTGGGCAAGCCCAGAGCTAGTTAAGAGGCTTATCGCCGGCGGCACTGATCCCAGTACCATGGTAATGAGAGGCCCTGGGGAACTGAACTTTGGAATCAGCATGATTCGTTTAACGAGATACCCACGTTGTTCGACTCCTGCACTCACGCCAACTCCAAAGTCGTTGAAGCTCTGATTGATTGCAGAGGCACTGCCGTTGCTGCTGCCGACATATTGTCCTTCCGCGGTGGTCGAGGAAGTATTCCTCTCCACTGGGCCACTCAAGCTGAACTGCCAGTGGACTTCGACGGCTCCCCTGACCTCAAAGAAATAGCCCGAAGCATCGCAAGCACCATCGAACTAATCCTCAGTCTCGATCCCACGGCATTTAAAGTTCAAGACAATGATGGAAATACACCTTTGCACTACGCTACAATGTCACTGAGCAGGCACAACAAGCTGTACACACCTGTCTTTGAGCTTTTATGCAACAAAGGCGGTGATGCTAGGGCACGCAATAACAATGGCGAAACCCCTCTCCATACCTTGTTTCGTCTCCAAGGTGACCGCACTACATTCAACGACCAAGATCCCGTCAACACGGCCGCTATATCAATCATGCTCGCCCACGGTGCGAGCCCTACGGATCCTGATAATGCTGGAAACACGCCATTGCATTTTGCGGCCTCTAACCTCCAGTGGACCAAGGCAGTATCGTATCTCCTTGAGCGTGGTGCTGATCCTGCTCAAGAGAATTTGAAAAAAGAGACAGATCTTCACAGAGCTAGTTGAGGTAGTTACAAAGGGTGTAATCTCCTCACTAGATCTCAGGAGAGGATTAGAGCTCAGGAAGATATGCTGGCAGTGCTGGTGAAAGCTGGAGGAGGGTTGATGGATCGGGGAGATGCGGAGGGGAAAACTCCGAGCCAGAGTACTATGAGAAAGACTTGAATAGGGGCCGTATTTAGTTGCAAGGGTTTTGGCTGTGTTGGTACGATGAGATCAGGCATTGTGTAGATTCTTTGCGTATTCTCACGTCAAAATGGACTGAGTGTTCTTATGGGGTCTTTCGGGCTGGGCTCTTCATTATTCCTTACCACATGTCATCCTTTGGCCACTATAGTAAGGCCAGTCGCGAATTTCCGAACATCTTCCTGTTTCCAAAAGTGCCGTATCCCCAGGCCAGATACTTTCCGCCAGATCGTCTTCGGGTCCGTGGCAGCGAAGACAAGACGCTGTCCGGTGTTTGTTCCACATCAGAAATATCCACAACTCCAAAAGATAGCCTCTTGGGATTCTCATCCAACCCCATCCTGAGTAACCGTCCCATGACAACGAGATGGTCTTGATGACGAATTCGCCGTTTTCTATATCTTTCAAAACAGCTTCATCAGAGAGCAAAACAAAATTGTACAGATATTCTGCCATGGCTCGACTCTCGTGGGGCCTTGTGCTCACGCGGTACCCGGACTCTCCAATTTTAGTCTCTTTGAGCTTTTCTGCATTGCAGAATTCCCGAAGTTCTCGAACGTCAAGTCCGTCCAGTAGTAAAGGTTCCTCGCGGACATCCAGAGAAAATAATCCCTGAACTCGTCGCATATCATCTTGGTCATATTCCCAACTTCAAGTCTGGAGTAGGCGAGAGTTTCAGAAGCGCTGGACTCTATCGCGGGCGTCCCTTCGATGTTGTCGTCTCAAGTATCTTGCACGAACGAGAGCAAGGGTTGCTGACATTCAATCAATATTTTGTGCATACAACGATCAGGATCCAGAGGTCGTTGTCCCGATCCGTGGCACCTGGGATAAATTGTCGACAGATCCTGAAGTCATCCAGAATCTTAAGAAGCTCTATAAGCACCCTGATGATGTCGACCTGGTCGTGCGCTGCCAACTAGACGAGGAATGGTTCCCAGGTACTACAGTTCCCAAGTCAACCCTCATCATCAGCCTCTTCAGTTTATTCGGCATGGTGAACTCCGACCGTTTCTCTATCGGCTTTGCTATGACGCGCTGTCTTCTTGTGGATCGCCCTTGGGATTGCCATCCCAGTAACGCTTTGGAAGACCTGATATGGGAGCGAAAACCCGTACCTGGCTTTCCCAGTTTTAGGTTTTATAGTGACTTTTGGGTAAAGGAATTGGATTTACAAGCCCATGGTGCGAATCTACTGTGGCGCTTGATCACAGAAAACTCGGAGACCAATTGCGTTCAGAGATCGCCTTTGTTTCCACCTGACAAGGATATAAACCCGATTCTCTGTTCAAAAGAAGCAGGCAAAGTTTCATCATGGGCTGTTCTGTTTAGCTTTTTTCAAATCGCCCTGTCGCTGTTTACACAAGGCCCATGTAGCTTCATTACTACAGCCATTATCAGTGCAGGGAGTGGCATTTTAGCAATCATGCACTACTTGAGACGGAAGACGTCAGTGAGACGCAAAACTTAATATCAAGCACTTTCGTGTTGGAATAATCATATGTATGTCTCCTGAGCAGTCTTGTCAGGGGAAGGCCCTAAAGATTACTATCAGATCGTCATACGGAATTTAAGAAGGTTTCCTTCCAGAATCTCCTTCTTCTTGTTCTCTAGTTCCTCCATATCCCAATTGACCGTAATGAATCGTCCCGACAGCCAATCCCGCCTCCCACGAGATAACCAGACCATTGTATCAGCAGCTAACTCCACCGTGTCATTCAAGTGAGAATGCATCGCTGGGGGCATGTTCAAAGCTACCTCAGTCTTGATCCCGCCTGGATGAATTGCCATGGCAACTAATCCCTGTTCGTAATATTCCTTATCGATGAACTCGGTAAAACGACAGAGAGCGAACTTGCTCGTCTGGTACGCTGACGCTCCGGGAACGATCATCTGAGCGCCGACACTGCTGATATTGATGATGGTTTTGATTGATGACTTGAGAAGCAGTGGGATGAAGTAACGGGCCGAGAGATAAGTGCCTTTCATGGTGACCTCCCAAGTCCACCACCACTCCGACGGGTTAGACTCGACGATGGGCTTCCACTCCTCAAGACACCCTGCGTTGTTGATCAAGATGTCTAAGCTGCCGTCGAGGATGTTCTTGGCGGTCTCAGCGACCGCTTTCACCGACTCCTCTGACGTGATATCCAGCTTAACAGTATGAACGAGAGGTTGGGGCCAATTCGCCTTCCTCGCGGCATCTTTGACAGCCACTTCAACCTCGGCCATGTCAGAGCGAGCAGCGAGGATGATTTTCGAGCAGCCTGCCATGGCGAAGCGAATTGCGGTCGCCTTTCCGATTCCTTTGGAGGCGCCGGTGATCAAGACTGATTTTCCCGTCAAGTCGGCTTTGGCTGGGTCAATGAAAGGATAAGTGTCGTTGCGTGTAGAGACAAAACTTGCCAAAGTAGGCCAGTTGGTCTCACGCAGGGAGGAATCCTGAGCCGACATGATGAGGTTCGAGGATTGTGACCGAAGCGAATATAGAGGTCGCCTTGTTAGTTACTGTTCGTTGAATTTATATCTCTGAGATTGTAGTCTAGTCTAGTGCTTGGTCATTATGGGTTAAACACCCATACGTACTATTACGTAGTAGTGATGCCAAGAAGACGGAGTTAGGATCGGGAATCGGCTGGGCATCGGAAATAGCGGGAATGATTACAATTCAGCCCCTGAATGTTTGTCAGGGTGTGACCACTGTCCACTCAGTGATGTAGCCCACTAACAATTACAGGGTATTCACAGGGGCTGACGGCACGGAATAACCCTAGCCCGCTGCCAATTTCATCACTTTGATCAAGCTAAGGGATTTACAGCGAATCAATACTAGCAATTAATCAAGGCACAAGGTAAAGCGACTGGCTATCAGATATACTAAATACTACCTAAATTGACCTATTTTTTTCTGTAAAATCCCTATTTCTGTAAATATCTCAAAGTAGTGATCATCTTCGCCACCTGCCTTGATTGGCTGCTAACACGATAACGTCTCCCTTGATCACACCCTGACAAACATACAGGGGGTGGATTGTACAAAGGTATACTCTGTACCCGCCAAGATCTCTCGGTGAAGACAGCTTTGATACCAAGCAAATAGTATAAAAGCCCATGCTTTCGATTGTCAGCGGAAGGTGTTATAGGTCGATTCTGGATCTTCTACTTTGAGTCCAGACAGCTAGTTTGTGTCTACTCCATTTGCATTATCTCATACTGCGGTATGAAATAATACCACTCGTGATTTTGAAGTAATTACCTACTTGGGGAACTTATTCTCTAAGTAGGTAGGATGCCATAGAAGGTTTTTAAGAGGTTGAAAACGTAACGACTAAAAACACCCCAATGTTAATTGAGTATGTAAGCCTCCCTGATTAAGAAAATGATAAGAAAATGCCTCGCCGTCACAGTGTAGTGTCACATTTCCATTATCATTCGTCGAACGCGCCAATCTCGTAATACAGATAAACACCCGGAGCCTGATTACCAAGACTTCGTAGCTGCTGGTTGGCGTTGCTGAGCATCCATTACAGGATATCATGCAGTCAGCAGCGGGGGCGAAATGTCAGTAGGCATATCAGAGCTGAGCACAGCTTGCCACTCACTCACCTGCAAGGTCAGCTCTTGAAACGCTCCTCAGGTTACATTAAACACCACTTGTCCTCTCAAGTTCCGCGGTATCTTTAACAACTTGGACTCCCTCTCTCTTCTAAACCGTCAAATGTCTCACTACGAAGCAGTTCGCGATAGCGATGGCGTTTCGCCTCCTGGCACACCGATATCTGAACCAGACTACCCTGACTCTATCATTGACACCGAGACTGTACACGAAGCACTGAGAACCGCCAATCGTTCGGCGGGACCTAAGTCCTTTGTCACTACTGACATGGACCTGGACCCTTCTGTACCTCGGATCGATCCTAAGTCTCGTTCGCCAGGTCTACGATGGTGGAGAAGACTGGGGTATAAGGGGCTTAGTGTTCTGATTGCCGGTACAGTGTGCATCCTGATATCATGTTCTGTTCTTATTTTCCTCTGGTTCGGGGCCGACAGGGCGCGGGTTCATCAACAACACCTCCAGCTATGGAACAGTATTATCTTCAGAGAATGGTCGCTTTCAATGGTTACTATATGCTCAGCTACCCTTCGCGTTGCATTGAGCTTCCAAACAGGCGTCATGGCTGCCGCGATGGCTGCGATTATACTTGAGACTTGTGGCGTCAGATTTCGCGACATTGCTCTGTTATCGCTTCACAGAAGTTCAAGCTCCGGCCCTTCAGTAATTCTTCCCAGTGTCATAAAACAGTGTCGTGCCAACAGGCTGTCTAGTATTGCCTGTTGCTTAGCTCTCTTTATGACCTTTGCCATTGCCTTGGTTTCGACTTTCACGTCTACAATTCTTCTGTTTGATTTCGCAATCTATAAGATTTCTGGATTAAACACGATCAGAAATATTCCGATGGCATTCAACAATACAGCGCAAAGTCGCGACTTCAAAGGCATTTCATTCTGGCACTCACCTCCATTGGCTCACTGGAGATTTGCCAGAGCAGAAACAGGAAGACCCATCTCCTCCAACGATGTCATTGATACAGGTGACCTCTATCGAGCGACGATACCGTTTTATGAGTCAGATGATAGATCATCGCTGGAGTTTTATCGCGGGCCAGCCATGGTCACAAACTCACGAACTGCCTGTGTCGGGCCAACCTTCATATCTTTCAAAATCGACTACTATCCAGTCAGCAATCTTTCGTCACCGGAGATCATACTCCGGGCGGAATTTCAGGCCTACATTGAGAAAATATTCGACATGAGAGGGGACAAGTACCTTCCCATGACAGCTGAGTGTAAACTCATCAACGATTGGGACAGCGGGTCTTCGCAGTGGCCATTGACCATGTGTAGAGTCATTCCCCAGATTTCCCCGTATCAGAAGATTTACGATTTCTACCCGAGACTTCTTGTCACCTCGAAGGATCCTTTGAACAAACCTATAGATATGAGAGATGAAGATTATGATCCTTTAGATGACGAGCAGACATATGAAGAATATCTGGAGGACTATCTTGCCCCATTCGCAAACCTGAAAGCAAAGAAAAATGGCCCCTGGACAAAGGTAGTTAATGGTGACGGCGACGAGATCTTCGAAGCCACGGTCTGTTTCACCCGACAAATCCCGGAGCTTATGTATAACGTGACTATTCTGGGACAGGCTGTATCTTCGGAATCCGGCTATGGAGAACGTGCAGATAAAGTTTTACCCCGTCGCTTGCAGCAGGCAGATGATGGTAGCTACGGTCTGTATCGCTCGACCGATTTTGGGGATCTGCATTTATATGACTACAAGAACCCGACGAAGTACAGTGTTAAGGAGCATGAACAAGGCGTTCGATACGATCCATATGGCTTTGCAGATGTCCTCGATAGTATCGAGCTAGGCGGTTGGACTCTCAGAATATCGGGCGTTGGTGATCATACCCCACGGTTATCCAGGACCTGGTTCATTCATCCCGATCATACCACTTTCTTCCAAGAGGTCTTAAAAAGAACAAACAATCCAGCAACAGCCCTTTCGGAGTTAACCTACCGAATCTATCAAATGTACTTCTACTATTGGCAGCCAAACTACGACATCATCGAGCAAGCCAATACAGTCAATGCTCTAGCAGTGCAGCTTCCCCGCCGGTGGACAGGGCTAATAATTGTCTTGCTGATAATCTTTCTTCATTTCATCACGCTCGCGCTTACCGTTATTTCATTCGCTCTACATACAGAATCTTCGATCTTGGGAGAGTCATGGCAGGCCGTGTCGCAGGCTCTATCGCCTGAAACGGAGGAATTAATACAGGAGTGCAGCAAAGGAGTTAGTATGACAGACAGATACGTCAAAAAGTGGGCGAAGGCGACAGGTCGCAACGTAGGATTTTATAGCCTGATTCAGCATCGCGAAGACCAGGAAGCTAAGATCCAGAAACGTCAAACTTGTGGAAAGTAATAATGGCTGTGTTTTATTTAAATGTAGTTTATTGAGTCGTTTCTGATGAAAATAACCATTTTTATTATTTGCAATTTGCATTTCAGAAACTTTTATGAAGTCGGTGAAACATGAGCTATCACAGCTTGTGGCGGTTGCCGGTCCATAAACGGTAAGCCGGGAACCTCGGCCGATAAGTAGACAGCGGGGTAGATATCTCGTGCTACCCTAACGATGACCTGATGTACGCAAAAGAAATATCGAACAATCATCAGAGTATCTCCTTGAATCATACTTGCCTTATCAACTGTCGAGTCCTCCGAACCCACTTACAGCTAGCTACCATGAAGTCCGTCGTCTTCAAAGGGGTCAAGCAAGTTGCCCTCGAGGATCGGCCGAAACCCACCATCCAAGACCCAACCGACATCATGGTCAAAGTGAAGTACACAGCTTTGTGTGGAAGGTTCGACCAAAATTGCAAAATAGTGCCATTTTTCAAATACTTACTATTTCACAGCGAGCTTCATGTCTTTCGCGGTCATCAACCTTCAGGAACTGGCTTCATCATGGGCCACGAATTCACTGGCGTCGTCGATGAGGTCGGCTCCGCTATCACCAAGCTTCAACCCGGTGATGCGATCGTCAGTCCTTTCACCGTGAGCTGCGGAGAGTGCTTCTTTTGCAAACACGGATTCTCATCGCGATGCGACAAGAGTCTTCTCTTTGGTACCGTTCCTCTGGATGGAGCACAGGCTGAATACGTGAGAATTCCGTATGCCGAAAGCACTGTCGTAAAGGCTCCCGAGGAAATTGACGACCTGAAACTATGCTTGATGGCGGACATATTTCCAACCGGCTGCTATGCTGCATCTAACGGTTTGAAAGATTTAAGTAAAGAGCAAGCTGAAGACAGTATTGTCGTTTTAATCGGCTGCGGACCAGTGGGTATCTGTGCGCTCATCGCCGCGCTGGAGTATAAGCCCAAGGTCATTCTAGCAGTAGATGGTATCGAGTCCAGACTTTCAATTGCCAAGAGTCTTGGTGCTGAACCATGGAATTACCTTACGCAGAAAGATGAGCTGGAAAAGCGAGTCAAGGAATTGAGTGACGGTCGTGGCGCTGATGTGATCATTGAAGTTGTTGGACATAGCTCGGCTCTAGATATGGGCTTCAAGCTTCTTCGACCATGGGGTATCATCTCTAGTGTCGGCGTACACAATGGGGAGATTCCGTGGACCGGAAATCAGGCTTACGGGAAGAACCTCACCATCAAGATGGGCCGATGTCCTGTTAGGAGTAAGTCCATGTCGCGAGCGGAAGTGACAGTCTAACGATTACCTTAGGTATCTTCGAGGATTCTTTGAAGCTGCTTGCTAAAAAGCAACATCTCTTGGAGTAAGTCGCCAGACAACGTCACTTAACCGCGCTAATATACTACAGCTTCATGACTGCGACGGTAATGCCCCTGAGCAATGCTCTTGAGGGCTACGAGCTATTCGACTCAATGAAGGTTCAAAAGGTCATATTCGACGCAGAGAAATAATTAGGTATTCTCTCATGTGTATCATGTATTACTACCAATGATGTATTTTACATGGATGAGTAGGTGTAACACAAAGGTCCAGCACGAGTATCCATGTAGTCCTTCACAACAGGCTCTTCATCAGCCAGACGCATAACGGGCATTTTATCCTTGATATCGGCAGTGTTCCACTTGTTGGGGTCGTTGAAGCCAGTATAGTCAGCCAGACGAGTGGCGTTGCGGCCTTGCCACTGGAGAAATGTCAGTAACCACGAAGATCAAAGAAACATAGAGAGTGTTCTTACTTTGGCCCAGACTCGATCGACGTTTGCGTGGTGAAGGAAGAAGAGAGGCTCGTTAGGCGAAGTAGCGGGACCCATATCACCGAAGATGATGCTGTGAACTATTGACCCGTTAGTATTTGTGGATCGAAGGTGCTTGGAGATGGCGTACTTTGAGCGTGAGGCAAACCCTCAAGCATATTGGACATGGAGTGATAGTTGTCAAAGCTGTAGATGGTATCCATGACCCGAGAGTTGTAGGCTGTAGCTTGCATATCACCAAGGATCTGATTTCCATCCTCATCCTTGCCAAGTCCACCATTGAACTCGCGAGTAAAGCAGTGAAGACGGTTACCGGGGGTGTTCATGTCAGGCCATCCCATAGCCAGTGTAAGATTCGTGTTGGCGAAAGGCCCATCGACGACACAGCGCTTAAAGCCAGGAACATCACTTCCAGTGAGCTTCGCGTCACCGCCAAATCCAGTTTTGGGGTCGAAGAGAGGAGAGTTGACGACATCATTCTTATCAGCGTCAATCGTCCAATCCCAGTATGGCTGAACACCCTTGTAATCGCACTCATCGCGGAGCATATCCTCATGAAGCTGGACATACCAACGATGCCAGGGGAGGAAATTCGCGACAAAGTGGATCTCTGTGTTGAGGCTGAAATGAGTATACACGAGATCATCCATACGTGTTGTCACGTCGTCGACATATTTGTATGCCTTTTTGGGGAGGTTGCGAAGACAGACTGCAGCGCGCAGATATTCTGTCTTTTCAGCGCTGGTGAGTTCGCGCCATTCTCTACGGACGACGGGGTCGGAGCATGAGCCTTCTGCGCGGGTTACGGGGCTAGCGATGGATAGGGCTGCGAGGCCCAGGCTGGCGAGAAATGAGTGGGCGAGCATTTTGTGAAGGCGAATGTGTCGAGCGAATGACTGATTGGGGTAATGAAGGACGAGTTTGGCTGGTGGATGAAGCTTCTTGAGAGGACTGATCAGGGACTTGAATAGCAGTACGATGCAAGGCCTGTCCCCTGTACCGGTATATCATGGGTTATTCTCCTTTCCAGAGCTACCGTCTAGCGGCGTCTCATAGCACTGGCATACGGGAGAGGCTGTACACTACGAAATAGCACAAGTGGAGTAAGGCCGTTAGCAAAATTACTAAAAAGAGTTAAAATGGGAAAACACGAGCTTCGACGTGCTCGGTCATCCCCTCCTTCTAGAAGCCAAGAGCGATTTCAGTTGTCGCTAAGAATTAGAATTCCGGGCCGTTGGGCGGATTTCCCACCAAATGCATCACTCTGAAACCCTTAGCGGGGTCTTTGACCCGTGTTAAAGTTTTTTTTTTATAGCGATTGAGATCGAGGACAGGGGCTGGAGGCCGGGATACCACGCTAGATTTGGCCTAGTCAGCGCACACAGACCATAGGGTAATTGTTAATGCCAAGATATTAAAGGGTTGAGTTCATCTGAAATCCCGTATAGAGTTGTCAATTGGATCTAGGGAGAGTGAAAGGGATTTCCAACGAGATTATACTGTGATGTACATACCAATGATGGCGTATGGAGTACAGATGAACGTTAGTAAGAAGCCATGTAACTCAGCTTATTCCTTAGGAGATTCTCGTCAGGCGGCAAGCGGGGTCTATCGACGTCGCAGCCTAACCTCATGCTAAACAGAGCCCTTTCACACTTTCAGTTCATCAAGTGACTAATCCCTAAGCTTAAATTAGCCCTACCCATCATGAAGTCCTGGTTCCTCGCCCCTGACTTCACCTTCACCCCCGACGGACCCCTCCAGCTTGGCGCTGTCATCCCTCATCCCAGTCGTCCGACCCAGACCCTTGCATCACCCCGCACCGACGCAATCACGCTTCCCGAAGTGCAAACTCTGATCGAGACGAACCATTCTCACTCGAATGATGTCACACGCACAGCGGGTGTCAATCTCTTTGCCAAGTTTGTAGAGCTTGCTTCTGCTTCTGTTGGCTATGAGACTAGTCGGCGCAATGCGCTGGCGTATGGGACTGTAGATCATGAGGTTCGGTCTTTAGCGGCACCGTTTACGAGGGAGTTTCTGCAGAGTATCGTTGATGCGGAGGCTGTCAGAGATCATATCGACTCTGGCATGTTTGGGAAGCGAGCGGTTTACTTCGTTTCTGGGCTCAGAGTTGCCACCTCTTCTTTTACAGTCACGAAAGAGAAGGGTGTTGGGCATAATACCTCACTGTCCGGTTCAGGCCCAGCAGGTCCTGTTCCCGTTGAGGTCGGCGCTGGTATTTCTGGCGGAAAGGAGAGCTCAAAGACAGATTCCTATGAGACTGCACCAGGCATCATCTTCGCCTACCGTCTTCACGCCATTCGTGTTCGTGGTAGTGGCACCGTCAGCTCAGAGATGTTCTCGAGCAGAAAGCAATTCATGTCTGGCCGACCAGTCCCTGATCCTGAGCCCTTTGAGGTTGTTGAAGTTGACGCTGAAGTGTTGAAGGCTGATGGGAAGGAGGAGGAGGATGCACCGAAGTATGAGATGGAAGACCTTGGAGATGAGGAATACTGTTTCTTGGCGGAGGCATAGTATTGTGTTTCTTCCTCCCAATCACGAGTCTGAAATGGTGAATAAATGCTGATATTATGCCTTTAATGTTATCGGTACATGAATGGTGATACGGCATCATACATAGCAGCCCACGCCCTCCATGCATCCGCCTTCTCACTCCAGAACCATATTGGGTTTATAAACCTATTATGCCCTGTTTGATCCGGCGCCATCTTCTCTAACAGTCTTCTCATCCCTTCAGTTCTCTTCAAACATTTCACCGGGCTTTGCTCCGTCGGTATTGGAAGAACTGTCGAGAGAACCTCTGCGTAAGCTATTGTCGACGCTGCTATACCAGCAGCCGCCGCCGTCGCTATCGATGACCCCGGGTGACATATATGGGCACCAAAGCGCTTTGTAATCTCGTCATTGAGACGTGTTGGCAAGTTGTCCCCGAATGTACCGAGCGCGACTGTGCCTCGATCTGTGATCGGGGGGTTACTTGCATTAAAAGTCCCCTGGCAGTCTGTTGCTCTTATCGAGATGACCGATCTATGTCTCGCGGGAAAAGCTTCTCTTTGATAAGCCGCATTATTTCCTGCGCTAGCCAAGAAGGTGATGTCGCGATTCCGCTCGACATCTTCTATAGCTGCAGAGATGATATCGTCGTCATGCGGGAAGCCGAAGGACATGGAGATGATGTCTGTTTCTGCTTCAAGTCCGGCCCAGCGGATTGCCTACCAACGGTCAGTCTCTTACTACTACTCAATAGGGCAGTTCACCTACCTGTGCTATTTGATCACTGCTAAACTCGAGCTCCCTAGTATCTTTGGCAACTCGGGCCACATATACGTGAGCTAGCGGAGCAGCTTCCATGATCAGTCGAGCCATCAGGCTCCCATGACCATATTCATCCTCCATTGCGTCTGTTTCAGGCTTGTCGTCGCTCCCATCTCTTGCGAAGTCCTTCCACGCCTTTATAGATTTCTTTCTTCTGGGTATCTTGTAAAATGGCAACTCTGCATCGCATCCTGTATCTAGAACCGCGATTCTGACAGGTTTGAAGTCGTGATCTTGCTTTTCCTTCCGTAAATTCATGATATGCATGCTGATGTGTTTCAAGTTGTCCAGCCATTCTTCAGGCACGATTGTCTTGCCTGTATGGAAAGAAGCGATTTGACAGTGAAGTTTGTTATGAGTTTCGACCTCTTTGCATCTTGCCAAGTAGGACACGTACTTTGCATCAGCTTTGAAGGCGATGTTGACGAGTTTCGACAGTGGTTCGACTACCTCAGTATAAACTTTCCGCCTTATGCCATCTTCGCCCGCGCTAGTGGTACGGTCATCCTTTGTAGAACACTTGGGTGTCTTGGGTTTTAGGATGGTAGATGTGAATGTTCTGGGATCCAGGCAATTCGCAACGGCTCTTGCAAAGATATCCCGGTGTGTCGGTCGCGCCCATTGTGCCTTTTCTAGCTCACCCAATAATTGCCTGGCCGCGCCATGGTCTCTGTTCAGCCGAGAGATAAGCGGCAAGTGTGTCATTGACTTGAAAGGCCTTGAGAGTCCAATTTGTAGGAGTATAAGTCCTAGGCCAAGAATGTGCGGGAACGGGTGCGTCAACATTGACTTGTCTTCATCTCCCGAGTTTCTCTGTTCATCGTGGAAGTCAAGTGGCATATACACCCGTAAAGCAAGCTGATCTTTTGGTGAGTGTTGGTGATCCATCTCATGCATAAACCAGATGTCATCGCTCGTCCAGCGGCTTTTCATCAAATCAGATTCGTAGAACTGCCAGAAGGAATGTGCAATGGCATGAGCAAGCAGTGTTTTATCCTTGTCAGTAAGCTTGTAGCTTTTAATAGCCAGAGATAGTGGGAGTCCTTGGCCCGGGCACAAAAATCTCTCAAGAGGAGCAGGTGGCGGTAACGATACAAGGCCGACGCCTTTGACAAAGTTGAGATTGACTTTGGCGAACAATTGATGTTTCAAGACTTGACAGAAGTAGTCAGAGTTAATTCGCTTTAGACTCGAAACCTTCTCATCTCCCTCTTCGTCGCTGGAAACGTTTGCGAACTTGACACCACCACGGCGACCTTTCATTTGCCTTGCCATATCAGTCAGATACTAAAGTCTGTCAAAGTGTCAAACTCACATGGGAATGCCCAGCCATAAATGCTGCCAGTAACTCATGTTTTCAGAGGATATCACCACCTCGAACTGCGCATGTTTACTCTGTATATGCGGCGTTGCATCCAGGTGAAGTCTGATCGGATGAGCGAGTTTGTGTTTATGGGGCTTTGCCTTGTTTGATTTACTCAGCCAAGATTTCTCCTTCTTCATTTCGGCGTGATGACAAAACGCATGCTGGTGAAGAGCCTCGAAGAGATTTCGGCTGACATGATGAGGGTAATCTTCTGGTTCTGGCAGCGCCGAGCCTATTGTCAGCTGGTCAAGACCAGCCTTCTTCTTGGGCTCATCCTGACTCAGCTTGGCTAGAAACGTGTCGCACTGCTCCTTGGCTTTTATCGGTAGTGTTCTGTCGGTGATAAAGGCCATAGAGATGCATTTCTTCAACCTTGACCTATTATCTGGTCTTGCCAGTACCACAATCTGCATATAGTCCTGCCCGGGAATTATCTGGCTTCCTGCTGAGGTTGGAAACTAAATGTCTCAGTTAGTGTCTCAAAAGATGGCAGGCAATTTACCATGCAGATCTCAAGTAGCGTATGTAGCAGCGTTGCAGCTGCTTCTTCAGCTGCATCGTCAAGCTCGTAACCAGCGAACAACTCTTGAGCAATTTGCCCCAGCCTCGTTCCAACTTCCCCCGCAAGTCGTTGTCGCTGGCGTATGCCGCACTCCATCACCAGAGCATACACTTCTTTGGCTACTTCAGCGACCAGTTCGCATGCGTTGAAGTGTTGAGGCGCCATATCGTCACTAGCATCTTTTGCTCTCCGTAAGGCTGAGCTATGTTGAGTGGAGGTTCGATGATCTGCTTGATCATGCGGCTGAGGGCCCCCTGTTGCTGAGCTCACGTGACGGTAGTAGTCGACAGAAAATCCTCCACTGTCCGCCCTTATGCGGTTGCCTCATCCTCGCCATCTCCTCTTTTGTGCTGCGTAATTGTCCCTAAACGCGTATAGAATGCGCCCCTGCTCATTTTGGGTCTTGTAATTATGGATCTCATGAGTCTGACTGCACGAGACCTTTCCAACAAGTGTCTTGAAGCTTTTCAGATATGCTTGTCTTTTCCTTCTCTCGACTCTGGTCTGTCCAATCAGCACGCGTCTCACGATGAGCGATTTGAGTATCGCTTGGCAGACTTTAATCTCTGGATCGACGGTATCGGCGCCTTGGCTCCTTCAAAAGCTTCGTTAGATGAGAGGTTGAGTGAGCGACCGATTGACCTTTCCCTCGTCAAAGGAAACCTTGTCATGCTGTTTCAGTCACTGGAAGACTGTTTGAGTCTCCTCGAAGCTAATGGATCTCTCGAAGACACTTTGCTCGATATTGACTCAGCCTTGGAAAGCCTCGTCACTCTGTCTCTAGCCATTCGTAGGACAGGGCGTCGGTCGCGGCTTCATAAAGCAGATCGTCTTTTCGAAACAGAAGAACATACTGAATTGAGGAAACACTTGGAAGCCATCATCCTTCTCCGCCCCAGGCCCGGTCCATGCTATCAACACGATGAGTTTAAAACTAAGATCAAGTCGTTGACAGTAGTTCAAAGTCATCTTGTCACAGCCAACTTGAAGCGGAGAAATCGCTTCGTACAAGCCCAACTACATTCTTTGGGTTTGAAAAAGAGAAGTGTTGGGTTCGAGCTAAAGGTACCCAAAGCCCCTGTGCATAATACTGCTTTAGCGTCCAGTCCAGAAAACAGCATGGGGGGGATGAATATCCCTACGTCGAGCCCTACTACTCAGACATCAAACATGCCGCTGCCAGCACCAATGTCAGTCACCTCAGCTTCAGTTCCCGAGAGTAAGCTGCAATACAAGGAACCCGTTTCCAAAAGAACAGAGTCTTCGTCGATGACAGTTATTACTCAAATCACTGCCTCGGCCCGATATCCGCGCCCGAGAATATCCGATAATGAACAGAAAGTGGTTCAATGTCCGTGTTGTTGTCAGACACTACCTGTATCAGAGGCCAAGAACAATACCCGATGGAGGTAAGGATACTTACCCTCACTTAATGCTCATGGCATCTGATGCATTAAGTAGAAAGCATTTAGCAGAGGACATACGGCCGTATACCTGCATTTTTGATAGGTGTCCAGCTCCAGATGTTTACTACAGCAGTCGGTCAATGCTAGAACAGCACTTTCGACAGGATCATCCACCAGTTTGGGTATGTCCTTTATGTGATCATGGCCCAGTCTATCCAACCATGACTGAGATGATGGATCATCTTCATGATACTCATGCACAAAACGCTGGCGAGGATATCTCATCGATCATATCATCTTCCGCTCAGACAAGGATGGGTATAGAGAGTTGTCCCCTCTGTGAGGTCAAGGGTGATATCGATTCTCCAGAACTGATAGACCACGTCCTGGAGCACATGCATGATTTCTCGCTCCGGTCTCTCCCCTGGCCTAGACCTTCAGAGGTTGATATCGGCGGTGAAGTCGGGTCTTTCAACCCGAAGCATAGCGAGGATTCTGCTATCACTCAATGGCTTGATGGTTATGGACACAAGACTGAAGCCATTGATCCTTCATTCCAGTTATCGTCCTTTGATCTTGGAAGATTGGCAATCGTGACGGAGCAGCTCAAATATGGGGGAAAGGACAAGCTCGGTCTTGATATTGACTTTGCTGACGAGCATGGCGACGAATCCGCTGAGGCCGAGACTGACATCTCCCAGCTTACGCAACATACAACCGAGTCAGCGAACGGGTCTGCGGATGAAGATTGTTTGTACCGTTGTCTTGACTGCTCTACTATACTTGGATGGGTTAGATCGGACTCTGTAACACAATGTGTCAAGTGTCAGAGCGAACGCATCGAAATTGTCAGTTCTTGATTGCAACTGTATCCTTCCCAGAACACTAACCATGGTAAACAGATTGAGCCGGAAAATGATCCTGACCTAAAAGCACACTACGCTGCTGTTCTTGACTCGTTAGAACCGCGCCACTCCATACCAACCGCTCGCGAGTCCACTTCTGGCTTTCGAAGGTTCACTGATCGCCTCTTCTCCCGCAAGAAGCCCGATGATATTGAACCTCAGCACAGCTCGGAAGCTACTGAGAGTTTGATTCAACATCTCGGTCTGAATCAGAGGGCTGTAGAGAACCAGAATGTCAGGAAGATTCTGATCAGTATTTACCATAGGCGGTTAAAGTCTCCTACAAAAACACAGTCTATGTTTGATAATTTCATCAGAGATGTTCAAAATCAGAATAGCCTGCCGACTATTCAACCAGTATCTGATCTGCGTAGCTTTTTACCAGTTATGGCTCAGTTCTATTTGGATCCGCTCAAACAACTTCCCCCGAAGGACCTCACAAAACCTATATCAAACTATTTTATTAACACCAGCCATCGGACTCTCTTACATACGCTGTCAGAATCTCGCAATGCTTATGATGCAATAAAAGAGGTAAGCCCAACAAGCCAATCACTAACCAGGATCAATGCACGCTTATCTCATGAGTAGGTACTCTATTTTGGGCATCGATCTCTTGATTTGGATGTCTGGAATGGTGAAAAAGAGCCAGACTATGAAACGAAATCGTTGCGTAAAGAGAGGCCCTGGCAGGCCTCGAAGGCAATTAGCCGGTTCCTCGACCGTACCAAAGGAACTGGCCCAATTGCAATCCTACCTCCCCCAGGACCTCAATCAGATCACTTGAGTCACCCTATGGAACCAATCGTCACGGATGGAATCACTCTCATGACACCCTGCGGCTTCAGGGAAGCCTGTCAGGTGATCAGAGAGTCTGCCTTTGTCAATAATGAACTACCTGTGATCGTAAATCTTGATGTCCACGCAGACTCCGAACAGCAAGAGGTGATGGTAAAAATCATGAAAGATGAGTGGCATGGCATCCTGGTTGATGAACCACTCGAGGGCTGTGATCCACGATTTCGACTACCGATATTGGAAGATCTTCGAGGTCGGATACTTATTAGACTGGGAGCGACAACAAATACTTCTTTGCCCAACTCTGATCAATCTGACAACGATCTGCATGGCGAAAGCCACCATATGCCAGGGTGTATCCCCATTATACAACCACTAGCTGAGCTTGGGGTTTACTTGCGACGGGAGAAGTTTGAGGGTTTCACGGACATGCGGACGAGTTCCCCAACTCATCTTTTCTCCATGCAGGAAAGTAAGGTAGAGGAACTTATTTCGACATCACCAACCAAAGTTTTTCGACACAACAAAGACCACTTCTTTCGTGTCAATCCGAGCTCGGCGAGACAAGGCTCGTCAAACCTCGATCCTCTACGACTTTGGAGATACGGTATTCAGATGGCTGGTATTGCCAGACACCATGTGGATGAGGGCATGATGCTGAATGAAGGAATGTTCGCCGATGAATCAGGATGGGTTCTGAAACCCGACGGCTATCGAAGCTTAAATAAAGACCCTTCCAACGACCCAGAAGCAGGTCCAAGGAAAGGCCTTGACTTTTCTATATTCGCTTTCAAAGGACAGGAGTTTATGACCAGTACCGGTCGAGTAATCAAGAACCTATCGGCACATATGAGGGTCTCACTTTACATTAATGACGAAGAAATGCCTCGTATACCAAGACAATATCCAGAAACTACAGACAATGAATCAGGGGCTTTGGGTTACAATCTCAACTTCCTTGTTACAAGGGCAGAGGCCACTATTGTTCCGAAACTCTGCATCCTTAGGTGATTGACCTTCCGTTGTCACATATGAAACTAACAGTATTGTCTAGGTTGACATTTACGGATCGCTCATCAGATGATGGTGTCTTTGCCTGGGCAAGCCTAAGGTTAGATCGCCTGAATCAAGGTTTCCGGCTAGTTCAGCTTTATGATAGGAAAGGGGTGAATTTGATGCAAGAAGGGATACCTTTAAAGTTCAACTTGAGATGGGAGTAACAGAGGAGAATACTAGTAGTTAGATCAAAGTGGCATGAGATTCCATTCTAGCACCTCTAAACTTCTCAGCCTTGCTACATGCTAGACCACCATTTGTCTGCTTTGATGAAGCAAAAATGCGGAAGACGCTCTTCCATCCTGGAAAGGTGACATTTTCACCCGCTAGCTGAGGAAGAATGTAGCTCGTGCGGGAGTCTGGCGGGGTGGTGTGGACTGGGATAGGCATTTTGCTTTGTCGTGCTGTTATTTAGATGAGTTCAGATCGTGGAGGGATTGGATGAGTAGTGCCTATAAAGACGTAGTTAATCAAGAATGATACGCAACGAAAGGAGATGGTACTTTAGATCATCTATAGTAAACAGTGCATCGATAGAATTGGACTACCCCAGATCATCACATCGCCTGTGATTCTTACATAAGAGAAGTCTGATATCACTGTCAATGGTCATACACTATTCTACTCTGATGCTGGAGTAGTGAAGCGATCAGGGGAACGGTTAGGGAGGCCGGCAAACAGTTCCGCAAGTCTTAGCCTGTTTTAACTCAAAGAGCATGATACATAGCTGTTAGCCATTCTATTACCTAACCTTGGCTTTGATCTGTAAGCTGTAAAGCCGAAATGTGGAACGGCTAGAAAGATCGGTACACAGTTCCGATAGCCTAGCATTGGTTAATATGATCTTGAGCCTTTCAGTGCACCGGGCTTTACTCTAATGTCTGAGTTTAAAAACCATAGTGGTACGCAATTCCGATTTGTCTAACTTGAAAGAGTATGATCGTTATCGTTGTTCTCGGAAACATGAACAATATGTGGCGTATACCAGATGAAGGTCAGGCATTCGTTGACGAGTGTCTGCCATTGGCAATAGGTGGATTGGATGTGCACTCCCACTTTACTGGTTTAGATATTTGTAGCTCTTGGCGCGAGCTCTCGGAAAAGAAAGTGGAAGATATATCTCAGAGCTTTACGCTATGGATGCCAAGTTAATTAATTCCAAGCAAAGCTGCTGTGGAGAATGAGTGCTCCAAATAATTTCTCTGCGATTTACAAGCAGGTTGATGGGGAGGAGATCAATGCGCTCATTTACCTCTCGAACTCAGCTAATAACACGTCCAAGCCATGTCCAGTTAGTACGTAACCCCAGATAATAGGAATGCCCTCGATAGATTTAGATATGACTAAAAATATACTATATGCCTCAAAATGACATACAGAAATAACTAATACCCTACAGTTATTAATATACACGGCGGTGCCTTTATAGTAGGTTCAGCCCGAATGGTCAATCAGGACCAGATTCAATACTGCTTAGAGCGCGGATGGATCACGATTCACAGTTGTCCCAAACCATCGCCTTTTTCCCGGTCCAGACCTGCTTGAGGGTCCTATTACCGATTGCAGAGACCTGCTATCATGGATCTATGACAAGGGTCTTGAGAAAGCGATTGTCGAGAACGGTCCACCAAATACTGATATTAGAATTGACTATCATCATGTCTCTGCGTCTGGAACATCTTCTGGCGGGCACCTTAGCTTATGTCTTGTGAGTAAAATTGAGACATATGATGCCTGACTTTCTTGCTTACACCAATCACAGGGCTTTGACGTTCCACGGCCGCCAGCAGCGATCTTTGATATTTACGGCCGCTGCTACTTCAACCATCCTTTCCGGAAGTCTGAAATTACTCCTTTGGCTTCCAAGATCCCCAAGGGATGAAGCTCCGAGTTCAAGAACCAAGTATATCAGCAACGACCAATTCCTATAGAGGCTGGCTTTTCCCTAGAGGGCCAAACGAAGGGTCAAGGGCCTGACTTTAGCGACCCTAGGCAGGTCTTCTGCTTGTCGAGTATTGCTGATGGCCGGCTTCTCGACGCGGTCTTTCCTTCGGGCGACTGGAAAAAGGTCGATTCCCTGCTGAACATCAGCCAATCATTCCCGCCTACATTCATTGTGCACGGCGACGCAGATACAATGCTGCCACTTGAGCTGAGTCTTGAGCTCTACTCTACCTTGAAGGAGTCTGGGGTAGAGTGTGGAATGTGTGTCATACCGGGCGAAGAACACACATTTGCTGCTAGGATGAAGAATGGGTCAGACACATGGAACTTACAACTCGAAGGATAGACATTTTTAGAGAGTATACTCCAGAGGAAGTGAGTGAGATACTGTGGATACCTTATATTATAGACCATGGTTCAGGTGTTGGGCGACCCATGGACATACTTCGGAGAAGTAGATTAGATGTGATCCTTTACCATCTTTTAAGAATACTTACAGATTGAGGAGGTCTTTATTTTTCACGTTTCATTTCGTACAGCTTCCAGTCCTTCAGTTAACCTGATCATGAATCTTGAAGGCTATTTATATGGACAACACGTGGGATGCCTCGCTGGGCTACCAAAATTGCTGCGGATTTATTTAATATTTCAAATTCGAGATGGCCCTTTTGGTATAAACTTTAGTAATATCACCTCTGAGCGGGCCCAGATTACCCTCATCTACATTGCTATACCACTCCCTCTCCCAAGTGTCCTTGCTTGCCACGTACCTCTTACACCAGGACTCTGTCATGCGCACAGCCTTTGCTCATTACGAAAATGGTTCCACTTTGACACCGCGTTATATCATACATGAATCATCCGGCATCCACATTTCGCACAGAAATCGATCCACCGCTCCCCGCGGTAGACCTCGGGAGTCACTAACGGAACGTAGATTCCTCGGATCTGCTTCGGCTTTAGCTCTAATTCACCGTCCCGGACTTAACAAGTCTCCGACCAACCAGATCCAGTCCATACCTACCATGTGGCACAGCTGCTGTATGTGTTGTCGCAACTTGGCGTGCACGATGGTCCTTTGGGTCATGTTTACTCGCCAACTAGAGAATGCATAAAGTTCTTGAACTGGTGAATATATGAACATTGATAGTAAGTGGGAGAGACTCTCGACAGCACCAGAGAGCCTTGAAGGTGGCACGGTCTTGGCATGGTCTTCGAGGATGTCAAGGTAGATGATTGCACGATCGAGCTTTTCGGCGTGGTATTTGACCCCAATACTCAGTAGTAGTGTGTTGAAAGGATCTGAATTGTCAATCTTTTGAGTGCGATAAAATTCGAAAAGCACTGTTTGGAAAGGCACGGGCTTGAAGATTGCTACGGCAAACGTGTCAGCTATTTTGGTGACCTTCTCTACTAAGTAATCTTACGCATGTTTTCATGTTTCTTCCATGATTCCTGACACGAGGCTTCCCAAAGTGTTGGATGAAAAGGAGCGGGTAATTGTAGGCAGTCTATGGTGACTACCCCTAGGCCTGACCAGAAGCAGCTGTATTGGCAATCGAGAATCTAGTCAAATATTAGCCCTCACTGCCAATGCCACATCGCATAGTGGGTATGCGAGTTAACTCACCCAAACTGAGTAGAACAGGCGTCGCAGAATCTCCTTCTTGATCCACTCGACTGAATTCTCTTGCCCCGACTTTTCAGTTCCAAGAAGTTGACCAAAAGCGTCAAAGTTAGTGTGACAGGCCATTTTTCGACACAAAGTCTCGAGTAGTGCCCTGGTAGTAGGTACAGCCTCAGTGAGTGTTGTCTCTGGCGCAAGCATCATACCAAGTTCACTGAGAAGAACGGCCTGTACGAAGGAAATTTCGGGCTGAGAAGTCCGGACCCGTGCAGACTGATAACAAGGTTAAGACCTAGATATCAAAGTTTGAGACTATTCCACAGTCATACCTGTACATGTATGGCTCTTCGTAGGAACTCGAGCAGGGTGAAGGATGCCATTCTCGAGTTTGCTGCCTGAGAGAATATACACCCAATTGCAGCAACGCCAAGAGACAGGATGCATTGGTCTTTTTCG
The DNA here is from genome assembly GCA_001654545.1 of Fusarium agapanthi. Taxonomy (NCBI): domain Eukaryota; kingdom Fungi; phylum Ascomycota; class Sordariomycetes; order Hypocreales; family Nectriaceae; genus Fusarium; species Fusarium agapanthi. Next base: position 125,166 of record LTDI01000253.1, read on the forward strand.
GGGTAAAGGATGCTTTATAGAGGAACGGGAGAAGGGAATGAAACTCTTCGAGATACACCTGTATAAAGGTATTGATATAAGTAATTGGTGGAAAACCGCTGGATGTAAAAGAGGACCAGTACTCGTCATCTCGGTTATAACGCGCAAAAAATTTCGTCATTTCTTGGTACACGTCTTCTTTCAAGCGCGGCACATGGCAGATTCTCTGCGCGCCAGGCATCGGAATCTTGGTCAATACAATCATTTTTTGCTGAAGGCGATGACAAATTGGGCATATCTCCCGAGGAAAAATAACTCTCTAAGCCATAAAAGGCTCCTACATGGCTAGGACCTGAATCTTCAAGGTCTCCATATACATCGAAAACGGGCCCGACATTTTGATCTAGGGCTAGGAAAGGTTGATATGACAGGCCGGTGATTGATTCAATATCACTTTCCGGCCAGCATGGGAGTGCAGAAATACTTTCTGACGCACTCTCAAATTGTTGAGAGGCGAGATCTGGCTGATTGTACAATGCAGTGTAGGTTGTTACATTTGTCAGAGTTTGATCTTGACTGGCGACAGAGCTTTGCGTGTTCTGAGATGCACGTCGGCTTTTTGACGGTGGATACGAACACTCCAACCGCTGCGACGTACATCTACCACAGGGAAGCTGGCCATCTCAACGCTGTTTCGACTTTGAGCACTGCAAGCACGCCTGAGCGACGTACGGTGTTCTGTGTTGCTTCGATGGTGGTGTCTCGGACGAATCATGAATCTGCATGTGCCGAACGAGGATGTCTCTGTGGATGCATGTCAGCCTAGGGTACTATTAGTTGAGAGGTCGCTGCTTTATCGCACTTCTGAAAGAATGAGGCGGTGCGTTTACCGCAAGAGAACGGTCGGAGACCCATGTGTCCCTCCCTATGGCGCTGAAGATGCTCACTCCTGACGAAGACGGCCCAGCATTCGGGACACGCAAGAGTCATCCCGGTCGCAGCGCGTCGGAACTCAGATTCGTCAATTTCTGTCTCTTGGATTCATATACCTTCAGTTGTGCTGCCAAGGCAGCACCTACCCTTCAGGCATAATCCATCTATGGTACCGTATCGTGATGATGGAAAAGATCAACTATCCGGTAAAAGAGAGCCTCACGACCGCGAGGCTGTCTTCAAAGCTCTCGTGGACGCCATACTCGGACCTTACGCCGATGTATCAATGACATACGATCTAAGGCGTCGACAGGAAGATAGGGATACGTCTGTGAAAGACTTGGAAGTTGATCAGCGAACCTTCAAGCCTCGTGTGGCTGGGTTTATTGCGGTTGGTGCGTCTAACCTTGCATTCCCGGAGCAGTGGACAATGGCTCTGCCGACGTTGCAGACCTGCATATACCCTATCCACTCCAGCGTGGTTGACCAAGTTGTCCTGTCTGGGTATGCAAGCCCAGGAGCTGTATTGGCGGATTCTGGAAATGCTCTTGGCTGTGACGAGCTCCTGGGTCGTCGTGTGGCTAGTCAGATGGGAAAGCCATACGACGAGGCCCAGTATCTAGGGCCCCAAGAGAGCGGCAGTTGTACTTACTGCCATCTGCTCAAGATTGAATTTCGAGAAGGAAACAATGTTGCTTGCATCACATGTGGTGCAAATGGTATTCTGGAACTGGGATCTGAGGGCAATATTCGACCGAAATGGGAGGAGGACTCAACTGTTAGTTGCATGACACTGAAAGGTAAACTGCAACACAGATATGACATCCGAGATAAACTGAGGTTGGAGCAACCAAAGCTTGTATCTATTTCTTCTGCCTTTGCAAAGTGGAAGTGTTTGGAATTCCCTCTGGTCCCTCTTCCTAGCCTCCAGGAAAGGATTACAGGGCGTTTATAAACTCTGATGGTTGATCTTCCTTATGTAGTTAGCTTTCAACGAGCACCGTTTTTGAATTTATCATCAAAAGATTCCTGGATTATCCTTTTACTCTAGATTAATCAGGAATTATGGTTCATATTTGCATCATGCTCATTATGTAGTAACTAAAAGCTACAGATACAGCTTCAGCCCTGAGAGAAGAATATTGCCTCACGCACAGTGCTACTCTCGATAGCCTCTATTGCGCATAAGCTGTAGGCAAGTTGTGTAAATGCCATTTCATAATACCAATCGTAATTGCTAATAAACCTACTAGGTAAGTCCACGTATTCAGAGCTATACCAGCCTTGGAATGTGACTGCCAGATTAGCACGCAGAGTTGAGATGCTCCGGACTCAAGTCTAACCCGTGCGTATCCCTGGTTGCACGAGTACCGTAAATTGGTTGGCTGTGGTGCGAGCGAGACCGAGACCGTGGGTATCGGAATGAGGATTCTGTAAGTCGCCTAGTCGCCGAGGATCCTCTTGACTCTAACTCCTTTTACTCCATGTGTGCATACGGCGCTATCCCTTACCAAGCTACTTGAGATCCCTGGTCTTCCTCGGAATGTCTAGCGCGATGCTTGAAAACGTGGGGAAGATACACATGTTCCGGGGAAGCTTGTGGACTCTGATTTAGTGAAACAGATCGAGCCAGCGATGCGATGCGGTCTAGATGATACCCCGCATTTTGCGATCTATTGCCTGAACTATTGAGCCCTCTTATAGCCTGGAACATGAATATATAATACACAGCTGGCCCAAAGATGGAGGTTTTTACTGCACACACATTTATCCATTCCACCATCCTCGCCTCTGCCGTCTCAATCTTATCTAACGAGCTAGATACCATGGGCGACGAATCTTTTCAGCAAGTCAACAGCCAGCAACCAGCTTTCAGGCAGAAGAACCTGGAAATCTTTCTCCTGCAGCAGAGAGATCTTCAACATTCTCTTCCATCATCGCCTGACTTCGCCGAGCTAACCAATATTGGGCCTTTGACCAATACTGCCATTCCCTGGGCTGTCGTTCGCCCAGAAAATCCCCTACAAGTCGCCAGAGTTGTTGTATTTCTTGTTGCACCCAAATAACTTTTACTTTACGATCAGGCAGGAATAACTTTTTCGGCAAGTCTCAGATCAGTAATTCGGTCTATATCGACTTACGTTACATCTCCTTTTGCGAAGTAAACAATGATGGAAAGACGGCCCGAGTCGGAGGCGGTATCCTCTTTGAGAAGCTCATTGGCGATTTTCAGAGCAAGGGCTACTCGACTGTAACGGGTATGGTGCCTCCTGTTGGGTTTGTTGGGTGGTCTTGTTATGTAGGGTATGGGCCTTTTGGCTGGCTTCATGATTTGGAGCATGAGTCAATCCTCGCGCCAAGATTGTAGATTGGCACGGTTGTATGATGGACGGCGACGTTGACCTTCTTAAAGGAATTCGAGGAGTTGGAGGAGGCTTTGGAGTCATTATCGAATTGACTATCAGAATCTTCCCGCAGGGAAGTGTAAGTTATCCTTCTTTTATTTTATGTTACAAACATACGCACGCGCACAGAACAACTACTAACCTCACTACAAGCTCCTCTCTGGTCAAATATTCTTCGACGAGTCAAAGTTAAAGAAGACAGTGACCAATATCTGCCGCGAGACAGAACGGCAGTTATTCCGGGATCCATCGGAGAGTCTTTACATGGCACCCTTGTTCGTCGTCACACCACTGAGCAAGGCTCCCTTCTGCCATGTAATGTGGCTGCATGAAGATCAGGGCCAAGGTAAAAAGGAAGTGGAAAAAGTCGCCAAGCTGGGCCCGTTTGTTCACAGGACAGTGAAAGGAACAACGCACTTAGGCGCGCTAGACGACTTCAGACACGGCTTCGCCATGCCTGGAATGATTGGTAACGTCGGTACCATCAGCGTCTTTTCATTGACAGACGAGGTCACCGACGTGATTGCACATCATGTCGACATCATGCTCAATGAGGTTGGACTGGGCTTCGCGATTCACATCGCCAGGCAGGCTTCCAGCGATACAGCTCAGGCATCCTGCTTCCCAGCAACAGAGCGCCATTTCATGCTTGAGTTCCTGGGCTGTGCTGACTCGGAGGAAAAGGTCAAAATGACTGATAAATGGCTCAAGAATTTCATGGATGCCATTAGAGGAACTGACCAGGGTAACATACTTCCTAGCACATATATCAACTTGACTGCGCCTGGTCAAAACACGCTGAGACGAGCCTATGGGTTAAACTATGACTTCCTCATGGACCTGAAGAAGAAATACGACCAACCTGGGGTTTTTAACACTGCGCCCCCATTCGTAACATTAGCCTCTGATGAGGAGCTCTTGTGTAGTGGGATGGTTAAGCTTTAGGGGGGTGAGAGTAGTGCGATTATAAAGCATAAATACATATAACTAGTAACTTGTGACTATTATAATTTACGCTCTATGTTGACAAATGGTTAAAAGGAGATAGATAAAGCTAACTTAATAGTTATCTATACATAAAGTTTTACAGACAAGTTAACTCGCAAAATATAGGTCACTTGTGCAAATGCCATATCCCAATGCTCTATGTATCCTTCACCGGATCTAACCCTCGGTCTCGGATGAAAGCTGTGCCAAGTAAGCATAGCCCAATTAAAGGAACCTGCAGTATGAACACGCTATGACTCGCTGACATGTATGCATCCAAAACCGCAGGGACTTGACGCATCGACTCCGGCAGTACATAAGTTGAGCTGGCGAGGCTCTTGTACTCTGTTGGCAGAGTAGCACGTAATTGAGCTTGGAGAACTGCTGCCGAGACAGCAAGACCACACGCACCTCCAATACAACGATAGAAATTTCTGTTGGAGATGATGACTGCGCGACGGCTCTTGGGGGAATGGGCCTGTAGTGCTATCAAAGTCGGTTGAAAGATACAGCCGACTCCTGTTCCGGCAATGGCTAGTATCACAGCAATCACAGCAGGGCTACTATGTCTCGTGAAGAGTAGCGCAAGGCCTGCTCCTCTGATTAATGCGTCAGTAACTGATTCGAACAGGAGCGGAAGGGTCAAGAGCTTACAGGGTCCATATAGCAAAACCGAATATGATCACCTCGCCGTACCGGAGGCGACGACTGATATACAGTCCCGAACCAATAGAAGCAATCATTTGCGCTGCCACCAACGGGGTGTAAACAGCTGCTGATTTGATCGCACTGTACTGGTGAGGGTTCTGGAGATAGAGCGGAACGTAGTAGAGGTAGGATTGGTAAACGGCACCGAGAAGACAGTTCTGGGCAAGCATGATAGCGAGGCTTGAGTTCTTGTATATATCAACTAAGTTGGAGTGATCAGCCGTATTCATCTTAGAAACTAGTTTTGGGCAGTTGCTCTTACTGGGCATCATTGGAAGCTTTGCCATTTTCCATTCCCATCCTATAAAGGCTATGAAAAGCGCACCGCCAACTGCAAGGAAGCTTATAGAAAGTGGCGAGTCCCATGAGAAGTATGAACCGCCTTGATCACGATCAACATTAGTAACATCAGCTTTCGGATTTTTGGGTCTTACCTCCGGAGATAGGGATTAGAAGCAGTACAATACCAGCGCCCGATACCAGTGAGCCTACCCAGTCAATCTTGGAAATTCCTTCCCAAAAGCCAATAGTCGGGGGCTTGGAGGGGAGAAATAAATAAGACAAAACCGCGGTGATGAAGGACAACGGGGTCAACAGCCAGAAGAAGGCTCTCCATGACGACTTTTGCATTATACCAGCGGCAATGAAGGGTCCAATCACATTGCCTAACCCAACAGTGCGTCCAACCACTCCCTGAATCTTTCCTCTCTGCTCAAGAGTGACGATATCCGAGATGATGATGTTGACTAGGTTCTGAACACCACCGCCGCCGATACCGGCGATGCCCCGAGAGACATAGAACATGATGGCATTCTGACTCAACGAGCAGAGCAAATCTGCGACACAGAGCAATAGCGCTGCAGATACGAAAATAACCTTGCGCCCAAAAACATCAGAGAGTCTTCCGTAGAGCATCTGAAAACAGGTATTGGCGATCAAGCTAGACGTGCCAGCCCATGAGATGGTAGCTCCGGCGTCTAGATCTTTCGCAATAGTGGGGATAATTACTGATATGCCATTTTGATCAATTATGACGAGTAGTAGAGCCGTGGAGAGGGTAGCGAGGGCGGTGACGAGTTGTCGTCGAGGTAGGAGGTTTACCTGGTCGTGGAGAGCTTTTTCGTCCTTTGTGAGTACCATTTTGTTCTGTGCGTTAATTAAGAATAAGTACAATCAGATTTTTATGTCAATTGAGGCATTATGACTATTTCGCCTTCGACTATTCCCAAACAGTAATGCGAGCCACAATTATATCGGACCTTGTCCGCGGGATTTCCCCGAATAATAGCTCTAGTATCTTAGCCTCGTCCCCTCAGACAGATGCAAGGGCAACATAGGAATTAAGAACACGGAGGATATTAAATATACTTAGGGTTATCTCAATATCATCTTTCATTATCAGCTTTCTAGTGTGGGTGTGCTATCTGAGATTCTATCCATAGGTGGTTCCTCCTGCCACCGTGACAGTCACTGGGAAAGGCGTTATTATGGCGGCGTTAGTGATGGTAACGGCGACTGTTTGGTAGTCGGTGGCCGTAAGATAATCCACGTCGGTAGCAATTACAGTTTCGATATCAGTTGCTAAGGCCGTATCCACAGTGGTAGTATAGATAGTGTTGTAGTTTGTAACATCAACGGTGTTGACGTTAGTAATATTTACGATCTCTACTTCAGTGATGGTGATAATAACGGGCTGAGTGACTATGAAGCTCTGGAGGTCGGTAATGATTACGGTGCTGTAATCTGTCTCGGTTGTTGTTTTGAAGTCGGTTATACTGATAATCCTTTGAGAGGTGACAGTAACGTAGTTTTTTGTCTTGTGATAGGCCTTCGTAAAGCTCTTAACTGTATACGTGAATGTCTTGGCGTTAACAGCATTTATTGTTGTAGTAGCAGGCGCTGCTGGTTTGTTGGTGATGTGACATGAACAGGCACTGCTCACGTCGCTAGCGCCCTTGAGTGGCAAGTACGTAGGGACCTTTTTATCGACTTGTGCGGCTCGTCTGCCGGGCTTCGGAGCAGAGTCAGTGAGATCCGGAACAACGACAGGCTGGGATAAGAAGTTGTAGAGATTTGACATACCTGTGTTGGTGAAGCTGCAGGACAGACCATATCGGAAAAGAGATACTGGGAAGAACTAGACCTCTTGATGTAGACAGACCTGGCAATCGTTAATACTATACTCGTACGTGCAACGTAATGTCTCTATAAAATCGAAGAAAAATACTAGGATTGTGTACTGACGTCAAGGCACTGTAGCATGCACATAGAGTAGAACCAAAGGCAAAGCTCACAGCTCCAGTCGTGGTCGGAACTTCCTCTGTAATCTTTACGGTGCTAATGCTTGTGATATCTGTGGTAGCTGTCGTGTAAATAGTAGCTGTAACGGTACTAGTAATGCGCTGTGTCACTTGCTGTGTCACTTGAACGACAGCACTCTGAGTAATTTATGCTGTGTCTTTACTGGTAACCTCATCTGTCTGGGCGGCTGTTATCATCTGAGTCTCTAAGTCGGTGACACTAGCAGTGCTTGTTTTTGTAGCTGTCATGGATGCGGTCCTCGTGACCTTTGTCCTGGCGATACGGTTGACTATAAAGCGGACCGGTTTAACAACGACTACCCTGACAGGTTGTGTTATCCACTTTGTTGTTGAGGTCGTAATGACAGGCGTGATAGTTGAAGTTTGGTGGGGCGCATGGCTTTGGTGCATTATCTAAGTTAAGTTTTGGCTACCGGCGTTTACTGTTATCCGCTTAAATTCTTTTCGAATTTTGGGATTTTAGTACGGTTTGATATACCCAACCAGAATTAAGAAATGACATGTTAAGACTGTTACCCGTTGGTTGCAGCTTGCTTCGACATTTTCAAGAGCCTTTTCGTGCTGGTGCCAGTGCTACGAACAATCCAGGATGATGGGAACACCGCCGGTGCGTCTTGTTTATATCCAAGTCTAGCAAATGGGCTCTTCTTCGGCAGCGCTAGTTCCTCTCCCCTCTCCATGGTCATGTATTCATCTTTGCGGATAAGGCGATCCCTGTTGAGAAAATAACTGGGATGCATCTCGTCGCCGCAGCACACGCGCCGTCCGCACAGCCCGTTCGGCACGAAATGACGAACGAGTCGCAGGACGAGCGGGAATGCTGGGAGGTGAATCATAGCGCTTGGCAAAAGGGAGAGAAGTGTCGACACGGCTTAGGACTGTCGCTGCTGGTGACAAGCGACGGGTTGGAGTTATAGACACGTCCGCAGACTTTGTCCAATGACTTGGCAAGACGGTCAGGAACAGTTTTGAACAAAGGATAGAGACTCATATCTGTTTCTACATAATAATCTCTAAGTATTGTGAAAGTCGCGATGCAATCAATACTTAATTTCACACCCATCACTCAGACTTTGGTGGCCATTTCACCCTCCTCTCCGCCTCAACATACAAATTATTCGGCCGAATCAGCTGGAAGTACGGATCATAGTCAATAGGCCCATCCTGCGCCAAGCTGAACTTGTACCGATAAACAAGCTTCGGTAAAAACACCTTGATCTCCTGCAATGCAAAGTTGAACCCGACGCACATTCTTGGTCCCGCCGCGAATGGGATGTAAGAGCCGGGAGGTCGATTCTTGACCTGTTCTGTGTCCCAGCGATCAGGATCAAAGCGCCCAGGGTTCTCCCACACGTCCTTGTTGTTATGCATGTGATGTAGTGCTGAGATTACCACTGCGCCTTTGGGGAGTCTGTAACCTCCTGGGAGGATCATATCAACCTTGGCGGTGCGACCGGGCTGGAAGGAGGGATTGTGCAAGCGCTGGGTTTCCTTGATGAACTTATCCAGGAAACCGAGCTTGTTTGTTGTCTCGGCTGTGACTTGGGTATCTTCATCCCAATCGTTGTCGATGAGTTCTTGGAGAAGTCGTTCCTGGTTTCCCGGGTACTTGACAAGACTGTAGATCAACCAGGATAGCAAGGATGACGTGGTGGTGAAGCCGGCACCAGTAGCGACGAGCAAGGTTGGGGCGAATTGGGATGGCGGTAGCTTGCTCCCCTTGTTGTCCTTTGCTCGAAGGAAGTAATCTGATCAATCAAGTCAACTCAGTTCAACCAATCTTTTCCCCAAAGCGACCACTTACCAACAACATTCTCAGCTTTTAGCGCCGCATCCTGGAGCTCCAGGTCCTCCTGTCCCTTTGAAGCTCTGGCAATCGACTCGGTCATCATCTCCATGATCCTATCCCCTGTATCTCTGACCTTCTTCGGATCACCAAACGGCATCTTGGCATACCAAGCCCCCATAGACGACACCCGCTTATTCAGCTCCAGGTTCTCAGCAATTTTGAGGACCATCTCGTGTAGTGGCGAGTCCACCTCTTCAAAATGCGCGAAATCCATACCTAGAACAAGCTTACCCACTGCCTGCGAGCCAAGCTTAAGCATATACTGGTAAACATTCCACGCTTCACCCTTGTCATCCAGCTCATCGAAGACCTTGAAGGACTGCTCTACTGTTTTTTGCATCGTTGGGGCGTAGTGACGAACTGCCTTTGGACCCAGCGCGGGCGGGAGGAATTTATGAGCGAGACGCCATTGTTCTGTGTTGGTATCTGATAGAAATACGCCTGCTTCTGGGTTCTTGATAGGGTGGAGGGGATGACCCGGGACGATGTCTTTTGTGAAGTAATCGTCTTCGGCGAGGAATATGTTGGAGATTTCGGCGCTGTTCGTCTGATAGAGGCGGTTACCCATGCTATTTGTTACGAACAACTGTCCGTACTTCTCAAAGAGACGTTGATTGTTGCCGAGATGATCGGGGTAAATCTCGAAGTAGTTACCGAAGTATGGAATGCCAGCTGGGCCAGGTACATCACGAACAGCATTTCCGTTGATGGACACTGCAATTGGTTCGTCTTTGTCCAAGACATCGGATACTGCATTGAGCCTTCTGTCATCGTGAACAAAGCCGACGCCTGGAATGTTTAAGTTAATCAATTGCGTCTGTGACACTGTTCGGTGAAACATACCGTTTGGCTTGACTATCGCAAAGTGAGATGCGACAATGTTCTGAAGCTCCTCAAAGTCCAGATCAGATGGTAGCTCAACGTCTCTAGCGGTGGATGGTGCTTCGCCCAAGAGAAAGAATTGTTTCGTTGCCATGATGATAATAATGAAGTGGTTGACAAGCCGAAATGAGTGTCCGAGAATTGAAATGTTGAAAGAATGTGGTTGTTATATGGAGGAATTCCAGAAGGCGAAAGACATCATGCATAGCACATGCTCGCCTTGCACAATAACACTGCTGTCCAGGATATGAAGCCCGACGTGGAGACAACAATGTCTGTCGATGCGGACTACACCATGGATGACGTTGTTGAAGTCACGAATGGTGGAAAATTTATCAATGCCTCCTTTACTGTCTCGGCGTATCCGTACCCGAACATTTTCGGGTCTGATTACGACGCTTTTCACAATTGGATGATGTAGACGGGAATATCGGAAAGACCCGTATCTAGTCGGCATTCGCGCTCCGCGAAGACGGAAACAATATCGATACTCTTTGCGATTGTCAAGGTCGGAAATCGACTCTGGCCAATAGACTTTTGGGTGTTGCGCCAACAGCGGAATTCGCATCGATTGCCTCCGGGTCAGCGATGATCATAAAGCGGGTCAGCCTCGGCCATGGGGATCCACTGCGGGCCTCGAAACCTCGGTATTTCAGAGCCCCACTCCGGCGATGCGTTCCGGCCCGCTATGGGCACATGCAAATGACGGCATAGACTACCAATCCTGGACAGTCCAACTTTACTTGTGAGTTTGATAGCATTTGGAATAGCTAGGACTGCCGGATACGCAAGCATTGAGCTTTTTTTTTAAGAGAACAATCTGCAGTAGAGCCAGGCTCTGACGTTCGCATCCAAATATTTGTTGGCTATTTGCGAAATACCTCTTCTTCGACTTCCAGAACCAATTTCTTGTTCTACCTTACCGCGAACGATGGAGGCATATACAATCAAACAAGTCGCTGAGCATAACAGCTCAGGGGATGCATGGTTAATCATCCATGGCCAAGGTAAGCTGCAACGATCACTCGGACTAGGTCAAGAGCTAATGAGATAAGTCTACGACGTCACGAAATATCTAGCAGATCATCCTGGCGGCGCCGATGTCCTCACAGAGGCAGCTGGTACGGATGCCAGCGAAGACTTTGAAAACGCTGGACACTCGGAAGATGCTTTCGAGATCATGAAAGACTGCTGCGTTGGCAAGATCCAAGGCTTCGAGAAGAAGAAGCCCAAGCTTAAGCCGGTTGCACCTGTCGTGACATCGAAGGACCAGACTCGCGCATTCCCGTCAGTCTCAACGTTGGTCAACACAGGCTTCATTCTCTGCGCTGGTGCGGGAGCTTACTACATTGCTCACCGTGAAGGGCTCGCTGTACCAGATTGGCTGCTTTCATCTCTACGGAGTGACTCCAGTGGCTCAAGTTTTATCAAAGGTATTCTTGTCGGCGGTGGATCGCTTGCGACCTTCAATGCTGTTGCTGCCCAGCGATTCACGAGTATGGCTATGAAGAGCAAACCCTTCACGAGCTATCCGGCTCATATGAGGATTCCCAAGCGAGCTGAGGAAGATACCTTGCTACAGCGCGGGCTTTTAGATCCTGTCACCTACTCGCCACTTCCCCTCAAGCACAAGACTCTCATTGCACCAAATGTTTACCGCTTGACGTTCAGTCTTCCAACCACGAGCACTATTCTTGGGCTGCCGATCGGTCAGCACGTCACCATCAAAGCTGAGGTTGATGGAGAGAACGTCGCGCGATCATATACCCCAGTGTCCAACAACTCCGACCTTGGTGTTCTTGAATTGGTCATCAAAGTATACCCAGACGGCAAGCTTACGGGCGGGTATCTAGCAAAGCTCGAAGTTGGAGACGAGGTCCTCTTTCGAGGACCCAAGGGAGCGATGAAGTATCGACCAAACCTTTGCAGCAAGATTGGCATGATCGCAGGTGGCACCGGTATCACCCCGATGTTCCAGGTCATCCGTGCTATCTGCGAGCACGACCGCGACACAACGGAGATCTCTCTCATCTACGCAAACAGAACAGAGGAGGACATCCTGCTTCGAGAAGAATTGGACAGGTTCACAAGAAGGTATCCCAAGAATTTCAAGGTCTATTATCTGCTGGATCAACCGCCGGCGGACTGGAAGTTTGGGTCTGGGTATGTGACTCGGGACTTGATGAAGGAGAAGCTTCCCTCGCCGAGAATTGATTCCAAGATATTCCTTTGTGGTCCACCTGGAATGGTGAACGCATCGAAGAAGGCACTTGTTGAATTGGGCTTTGAACAGCCTGGGGCGTCGGCGAAGATGTCAGACCAGGTATTTGCATTTTAAGACCAGCAACCTGCCATCCGTTCATATGAGAATATTTCAAATTGATACATTGCCATTTAATACCTTTGAGACCTCCCAATTATCATTGACTTCATTCAACACACTCTGCGACGCATGTATGGAGAGAAAGTGTTTCATTTCTGCCTTAGATAGTGGCATGTAGTCTGAGCGTAGCTGCTTCAGCCAAGACCCCCACAACATGAGCTATTATGCCATCAAATTATCCAACAGTAAGTACGCGCTACGGACTTGGCCATTTTACTTTGACACCGGCATTTTACGTGCAATGGCCATCCAAGAACTTGTGACTGGCAAAGTCAAGCACAAGCGCGCATCTGCTCCAAAAAGCCGTAATGGCTGCATCACATGGTATGTTTGCCAACAGTCTATCCCTTTTTACCCCAGTGACTAATCCAACTGCAGCAAGTAAGTGGTGTTGCGCGCTTCTCTGGATTGACTACTTATACTTGTAGGACTCGGCATCTAAAATGTGACGAGGCGAAGCCGATATGTAATCGTTGCTCTGAGGACAAGATCAAATGCAACGGCTACGTGGTGCCCAAACCCAAAGCACCCCGTCGAAAGCACTGAAAGAAGGTTGCACCATCGATCATTGATACACTTTCTTCATGCTTGCCGATTGACTATATTCCATCATTGTCACCTTCAGAGCGTTTATACTTCCAGCACTTCCTACAGTTCACGACTACGCAGCTGTCACTCTCTTCCGGCCCGACAAACGGTTGGCTTCGATACGCTCTGCCCATAGGTTATCAGTTTGAGTCAATTCGATACAGCATGATTGCAGTTGGCGCCTCGCATCGACTATTCATGGCGAAATCCCTCGGTCATTCGGACATAGGCGAATCGAAAAGCTTCGCTACCCACCAATACAATAAGGCTATCGCGACTATTATACCAAGCATGACAGCTTCTCAAGACTTACAGATTATCATGATCTGCTGTCTACTCTTCATCTCGTTCGAAGGCCTGACTGGCCGTTATGACGAGCTGTTACAACATCTCAGCGCAGGAATCTCATTATTCAATTCGCCACTATCGTCGCCAAACGATTATGACCGCGGGATGACCGCAAAGTTTGCCGAGATGTTCTGTCGGCTTGGAGTAGAGTCATCCAACTTGATGCAAAATGATCCAAGTGTCTCCGGGATGCGAAAGTGGTATCGCACGAATAAAACTCAACAGTCCCAGTCTCCAAAACCATTGAGCAATCTTGACGAAGCGTCATCTGCACTGCGATATCTAGATGTTCTATTCTAGCCAGTTGTGTGGTTGAATTCTGGAGACGCGTTGAAACCTTTTTTAATTCTTAGCCTGTAATATAGTAAGTGGTTGCGCTAAATTCTCGGTAACAAGTCTCTAATGGGACGATTCCCAAAATTCAGCACGATGCATGCTCTACATTTTATTTTACTAGAACAGAAGTCTTTATCCCTCATGGGAAAGGCAGTTAAATGCCATCAGATATCTGATCTTTAATTAGAGTGTCTTCACATTGTACTATTCGCTGACCCAATGTCTCTTTCACGGGAGGTTCAGGGTAGCCAGCTACTAATGAGAGTGACGCCATGATGATGGAGAACTGTAAGTGAGGCTGTCTTCTTACACACCTTACCCAGCATGGGTGAGTCAGCGAGACCATTGGTGGGCCAAAACCGGACGTGGGAAGGGGAAAAGGAAGCCGGGGGCTGTATGTTAAGCTTTCTGAAGTGGGAATGTGCTGTTCTTCGAAGATTCTAAAGCCAGGGCAGACCCATATTTAAATGTGCCGAGGAGTGGAACCTTGAGGCTCAAGGCAAGGATGCTGTCGATCATTTTCATGTGGTTCAGATCTTACTAGCGGAAGAAATGCGGAAATGTGCCGCAGCTGGCCTACGTCATGTCATGACGGAGCCTCACGGACCGGACCATGATAAAATTGCTCATCTTGGGCTATTACGTGTTGAACTTTGAAGCATCGACGACCTCGGCTGCCCCACGCTTCCAATTAGTCTAGGTCGCCTTTCTTCGGGGTCGGGGTTTGAGGGAATTTGATCAAGCCTGATCATTGCATCCTGCATCTTCCGTCATGCCGTAACAGCCGGTCCCCATCGGAGGTGACATGCACCGACAATCCGGATCGATTTGGACCGGAAATCGCCTCCAATGTTGGACTACGTATGAAATAGAGTGTCTTCATAACTCCTTAAAACTAGCACTTTGGTCGACTTCCTTTACACCGCACTACATCATATCACCATCGTCTGGAAATATCAATCTCTTTAGTACAGTTTCTACCTCATTGCACATCTCACAACCGTTCCTCAACGACATAACTATGGGTGCTTTTACTCTTCCTTCGACAGAAGGCCGCACAGTTGCCGTACTTGGTGGAGGAGTGCTCGGCCGTCGTATCGCATGTGGCTGGGCTGCAAGTGGATTTGACGTTGTCATTCGCGACCCAAGTCCTGAGCAAAGGGCTGCCGCTGTGGAATATTGCAACACGACCATGTCCCTGTACTCCGACTCTGAAACAAGAGGAACTGTCGCAGCGTTCGAAGATCTTTCAGAGGCTGTTGCCAACGCATGGCTCGTCATCGAAGCCGTCCCCGAGAAACTTCCTCTCAAGATCTCAACTTTTGCAGACTTGGAGAATCTCACGCCTCACGACGCCATTCTCTGCACCAACTCGTCTTCTTACAAGTCAAGAGAGATGATCGGGGGTCTTCAGCCAGAGACCAGACGACGCGTTCTGAACATGCACTATTACATGCCACCAGAAAACTGTGTCGTCGAGCTCATGACCGACGGCGAGACCGACGATAGCATCTTTCCATTCCTGTATCAGAAGCTCGAGGAGATCAAGTTTCAGCCTTATATCGCACGTAAGGAGTCAACTGGCTTGATCTACAACCGTCTATGGGCTGCCATCAAGCGCGAGGTTCTGAATATACTCGCCGAAGAGGTGTCTACCCCAGAGGAGATCGAGAAGCTTTGGAAGGAGATGTGGTCTGGCAAAGAGAGGGGACCTGTCGAGATGATGGATGCTGTCGGTCTTGATACTGTGTCTTTCATTGAGCAGCATTACATTGCTGAGCGTGGCTTGCCTGATACGCCTGTCAAGTTCCTTCAGAAGTACATTGATGAGGGCAGGTTGGGAGCCAAGTCTGACAAAGGTGGACTGCTCCCTCCAACTAAGGCTATCGAACAAGATCATGCATCTTCGCTCTACTTCTTAGACATTGGTCTGTCAAGTGGGAACGCAAAGAGTTATGCTTCAGCTGGTCGCGTTTTGGTCGGGTCCAGCGACAGAAAGCCGATGAAGACGCTTGTCTCAGGTCAGCGCATGCCTGATGGTATCGACATCTCAAAGTCTGCTGAAAAGCTCTTTTGGACCTGCATGGGCAACCCTTCGGCAAATGACGGTGCTGTTTTCAGCTGTAATCTTGATGGTACTGACCTAAAGGAGATTGTCCCTCAAGGGCTGGTTCATACACCAAAGCAACTGACTGTCGATAACACGAACTCGAAGCTGTACTTTGCTGATCGTGAGGGAATGAGGATCATAAGATGTAACTTTGATGGCTCTGACCTCCAAGTCTTGGTCCAGACGGGTGATTGGCAGGTCGATGAGGACATGCTAGACCCTAAAAGATGGTGTGTCGGCATCACAGTATCACCTCCCACTGGCAAGTTCTACTGGACGCAGAAGGGTCCGTCCAAGGGAGGAAAGGGGCGAATTCTTCAGGCCAATATCGACTTCCAACCAGGTGAAGATGAAAAGACCAGGACAGATATCGAGGTTCTGTTCCAGGGCTTACCAGAACCTATTGATCTGGAGGTCGACGAGGATGAGAACGTTCTCTACTGGACGGATCGGGGCGAGTTGCCAAACGGCAACACCATCAACCGCGCCAAGCTGGACAGAGTCACGAAGGATCATCACGATGGTGCAAGCCGATCCAGCAAAGACTATGAAATCCTTACTCGGGGATTGCATGAGGCTATTGGAATAAAGCTCGACTCCAAGAACCATCGTATCTTTGTTACTGACTTGGGAGGCTCGGTGTACCAGTTTGATATAGATGGTGGTAACAAGAAGAGGGTGTATGAAGGATCAGGTGCATTTACAGGCATCACCATGGCTTAGTCACCTGTTTATGTTGGCCCTAGCTACTGTTAAGTAGATTTAGACCGTGTTACTATAGTTTAGAATGCCGAGTAAAACAGTTTTTAAATAACTAATATAGCGTGACTGCTTGATGTATATATATTTCAGGGAGTTAAATATAGCTTGTAGAAGGGCTTTACCTTAGAGCATTGAAGCAATAGTGTTATCTCCGACCTTTTGTACTCCACAAACCAGGGCTAATACTCGGCCATAGCGTGAGATTGAGTCCACAGAGCAAGAAAAACATATTGCAGACATATTGCGACGATAAAGAGCTCTGAGAAATTACACGACAGTCTCAACTAACGCCACAGATGACCAATCTGCCTATGAGTGGTTCTTTGTTTTCCTATTTTCAAGCATGGGGTGTAAGAATACCGCGATTTACAATGTAGAAAGGGCACGGTTTACATGGCAGACTTTAATTGACTTACTTAAATGAGGTGGTCGTTCAGCTATTGTTTAAGGCCTGGACGTTGATATCATGCTGCTTTCTGACATTTTCTACCGATAAGACTCCGGGTGCCCATCAATATCTACTTATTCGGCGACATCCCACCATGAAGAGGAGAAAAGCAAAGCCTTAAATCTGTATCTTTTGTTAGGTGCTGGACTGGTAATTGAGCTTTTGTTATTCAGTATGGCATTGCTCCCAGACCCAATCCTGACCGATGATCCAGTGTCTGGTTCTCAAAAATTGATTGAAAAGTGCCTACATCAACCAAAATCTGACGAAACCAACTTCATAAGAAGCTAAAATTCCGAGTCAATCAATATGACTTCGTGCTCTTGTCCCAGAACGTTGGCGATAGAATCCAGGACACGGGCAATTGCCTGGTATGCAATGGTGTCTATGCTTTCTGGATATATCGTTGCCAGTGGCGCTTGATTCAGCTTGATGGCAGTGAGTCCAGATTTACGGCTCACTCTGCTCTCCAAAGCGAACGAGATGCGTTCCAAGGCTTTTCCGAACAGGGCCCGAGCTCTGGTTGAGGTCAGGAGCCTTAAGATAGCACCTGGGTATGAAGACGAACTCAATGCTGCCCTGTTCATGTTCATGTGCTGCAACATTGATACATCGCCTGGTAAACGCTACAACAGATACCCCGCATGGGCTGCACGAGTTGCGATGAGAAAGTCCGAAAGCGGCCGTGCATGGCTCCGTGAGAGGTATCTGTTCGCTATAGGGAAGTCCAAGGATTGCAGAAGAAACGGATGGGATGAGAGAGATTTTGATCCATGGCTTAAAGAGGTTGGGGAGCTTTGGGATTATGAGCGGAATTTGCAACGTTTGGGCATGTTACTCCATGATTTGGGAAACGACACTGAGGAAAACGTATTTTGGTCATAGCTACTAGAGTGCCTGTTGTCAACTGAGGTCCAAATAGTACTTTTGAGGGATGAACACACTCATTTGGATGATTCCTCTTCTGCGCGACATATTTGAACCTCGAACCTTCTACCCATCATCTTCACAAGTGTCTGTGTTCCGCCTAAAGATGCGCGATACCAACAGCGACATCTTGCCAGGAGGCTTATCCTCACTAACCCTGCGAACAAGCCACCACTGGAGCGTCATAGCCGCCATCGCACTGTTCCATACGAACGCTACCATCATGCCCACCGAGAAAGACAGTGAAGTGGATATGTGGCTTGTTCCGCAAAGGCTCATAACTTGGAAGTCGTCGATACCGTCGGGCAGGGCAAAGCCTGAAAGCATGAGAACAGCCTGGCAAATGAAGATGTCGGTGTAGTTGACCATCATGTGCACCCGACGCCATCTCCTGTTTATTGAAATCTTTGGCCTGAGATCGTTCTCCATAAGGTAAACTCCAACTGCCAAAGTCGCCAAAACTGCTGTGACTAATCCGATGATCTGGGTAGGTCATGGGTTAGTACTGTTGTGTTGATACGACGTACCACTTACCCCATGTTCTGTTCGGAAATGGTCTGACGACCCCATCCCAGTCAGTCCGCATAGCATTCCAATGGCCAGAAGAGGGAGGAAGAAGACGCAGAAAAGTATCATTTGCCATTTTTCGACCCGAGCTTTGAACAGAGGTCGTTCAATGAGTTCACCAAGAGCGATCAAGGTCGAAAAGATGAGGATGATAGGGTATACAATGAAGAAAGCGAGTGTCATGGAGGCCACTAGAATCTTCTTTAGCAATGGCTCGAGTCTAGAGCCGACAACCTACCATGGATACTAGTTAGTATTATCAACAGATGTTTCGAAATGGTGTTGACGTGATAGCTGTTCTTGGTGAAGTCGATCAGGTATGTGTTGCCAGAGCTGGTGATGTTGATAGGGCACTTGGGAACCTGGATATCCGACCGACGCGTCGATGTGAGGTTTCTTTCCAGTTCTGTTCTTAGGCCGGCGACACCTCTGTTCAACCAACATGTTGATTCGCCTGTCAAGATGTCCAAATTACGTTGCAAGAAGTCGGTAACATGAAGTTGGTTCTTTGTTGTCCCAAAGCAGTACTGACGACGGGATTCTTCATCTGATCTCGGTGCATTAAACTGTTGCGACGTTGAGAAACTCGCAATGCTCAGTCCGGTCTCGCCATTCACATAGTCAAGATTGTGCACTGCTGTACTGTTGACTTGGCCTGAGAGTAATATTGGCACGGACCAGGCCAGAAGAAACAGGTGCGGAATGCGAGATGTCATGTTGAAAAATGTGTCTACGAGGATAGAGATGGTCAAACGAGATAAAAAAGTCATCACGCGAAATTTATCTAATATTGAAACCAAGGGCGATGTAACCGCGAAAGGGGCTGAGAATTCTGCTTACGTCTCGCATGACGAGACGTGTTTAGAGTTAGATGAGAAACTTTGGACGCTTTCCCGCGGGATGCCGAAGTAACAGACAGTAACTGAAGCTAAACCTGAGACTAAATGATTAGTTTTGCAGGGGTATGAAGTATATAACTTAAGCACATCCAGGCATTGGAGATTTCAGGGCCACTTGACAGTATTACGGCTTGACAACAAAAATGGAATGCAAAAGCACGTTATCAATTTATGTTTCTTCTCTTACCCATTGAGACCTGTTTATGTATTCTGGTGTACTTTCGTACGTTTGAGAGCTACTTGATCACTGCGTCCAAACAACCCTAACATCAGAGGTAAAGGTATCATCGCCATTGCCAACACAGCCTGAAAAACAGTAAAGTCCTTCATGTTGCGAGGCGGGTCAGCACTCTGAGCAGCCTTCATACCGTTGCCGAGAATGATGAAGCACCCACCAAGTAACTGGCCGCCAGCCCAGGCAGTAGTGCTAGTGATCTCGGCGCCCGCGGGGTACGAGAACTCTGTCAAAACCTCCAAAACAACAGGGACAATAGCGAGCGACGAGATACCGATACAGCAGAGAACAGCATATAGTGCACCGATCTCTTTTGTACTTGGAACCCATACCAATGCGAGATAGCAGAGTCCTCCGACAACCACTCCGCATTTTATGACTAGGATGAACTTCTTGGTTCGGTCGATGATAGGAGCTGTTATGGCAGAGAAGATGAGGCCTAGCACGATGAGGAGACCGCCTCCAATACCGGCCTGGGTATCCGAAAACCCGTAGGGTGTGACGATCTGGTTGATCAGGGATGTCGTGGCGACGAAGAGACCAGTGTAGACCCAGAATGGGATGATGATTAGGTAACATTCCAACGATCGGATCAATATGCGTAATGAGGGTAAAACCTTGGGCCGTTCTATATGGTGAATCGCTGATGGGGGAGTTGGCGGTGCGGCGGGAATGAAAAACCCAGGGATGGCCACGACAGATGACTATGACCATAAGCTTCTGAACGACAGTCTTGTAAAGAGGATCGGAAGGTTGAGACATACAATAATGGCCACGTATAATACCACAGAAGAAATATCACTAGGATTGTTCGTCCACAACGGAACGACGATGGATCCGATCGCTGCACCAGTTGGATTCGCAAGGCTCATAACAGCCGTCGCCGTCACACGCCCTTTGCTCGTGAACCACGTTTCAGAGAAGCGCGTAGGGGCACTTAGCACAAGCGACTGCGACATGCCCAAGAGAGCTTGTGCGACAGCGACGACGGAGACAGTGTTACCATCGGAAGAGTAAGATCCCGCATAACGAACCCAGTTGCCGATCAGGAGAAGCGCGCTGCCGCTGATGAGAGTTGGACGAAGACCCCAGTCGAGAAGCCAGATGGTTGCCAGGGTCATGGCGAAGTTTGCAAAGAGGAAGATGCTGCTTAGCCAGTTCACCATTGTTTCGTCGACCCGGTAGAATTTGGCGGTGGAGGAAGTGACGGGTGCAAAGGTTAGCCACTAGTGTCGTTAGTATACAGTGATCTCTTTGTAGGTGTTCCATTCTGTTCAGACGAACACAACCGTTTGTGTAAGGTGGTTTGATAGACTGAGTACAAGAAAGACATACCGACCAGCTAACCATAATGTTTAGCAATGTCAACACCACAAGCCCGAGCCAACGGATTCTGTATGTTCTGTAGGGTTGTTCGATACTGCCGCGCCTGACGGAAGAGGTCGAATCGTCGGGTGCAAAGACCGTAGGAGACGCAGAGGTTTTCTTGTCCATGTCACCTGCAGACTCGGCTGCTGGAGCTGCTTCGAACACAGAGTTCTGAGATGTCGAGGCCATTTTGGCTGTCTATTTCGCCTGCTGTGCTTCAACTTGGTGATGCCTTTACGAAAACGGCGTCGAGCTCATATAACCAGCTGCGTGGGAATAAACGCAGAGAGAGCCTTGACATGGGTGATATCTCTATTCTATTGCATATCTAAAGGCGTATCAGTGTGATATCTGAGTCAGACAAATATCCATCACGACCCCTAGTTACCCCGCAAATGGATGTCTCTTTATCTTAGATATGCCGAGATCGACAATCACGTCTAGTTTGGCTTGTTTATCACTGAACGGGCCCGCGGGTCGCGAGGCGGGCTGCGCGGGCCGCCTCCTTTCCCCACCTCATTTTCTCAACGTTGAGCCGATTGCGCATTGAGCGGCTACGACAAATCTCCCCGACACTCCGCTCGTATCGCCAGCTGGGGCTTCATGTTGTATCCTACATCGACTCTATCATTCAACAGTCTAGTTACAATCGCCGAGTGAGGGACAAAATGGCCGAGGAGCAATCGCCAGAGCCAGTTGGTCGCGTGGTAAGTACCTCGCCTACGCTAGATAAGCAATGTTGAGAGTTACCATCTAACAATTGCTTTCATAATGGCGTAGTGCGACCGATGCCGTCTTCGCAAGGTATGGTGCGTCCCGATAAAAGCTTGCGTCGTGAATAACGTTGAAGCTACAATAAGATTCGATGTGATAGACTATTTCCGTGTTCGAACTGCCGAACAGTCCAAAAGGCGTGCAGCTTAGTTGGATCGACACAGGGAATGCGACAATCCAAACAAAGAGTCCTGATATCCTCACAGTAGTAAGTCTAGCCCTTGGCTGTCTATTTACAAGGAGAGACATGGCTCAATCGAACACCAGCGAACAAAAGATAGACCGCATAGAGAACCGTCTTGAAGGAATCGAACAGCTCTTGCGTAGGGCGTTTGATGAACAACCTATTACCAGAAATGTCCCAAAGCCCCCCGAGTCGCCACCTACAGACTCTTTCAATGTCTCCCAAAACTTTGCAAACAGCAGCAGAGATGGACTAAGCTACACTGACTCAGAGATGGCTTTGGAGGGAAGTAGCTCCATGAAGGCTGCGACAGTATACGCAAGCGACTTCTTCCAGACTGTGCTTGGACAATCACCAGCCGCCGACACAAGCACGCGCGTGAACGCTGCATTGTCGTCGCTGAAACAAATGATCGAGATTAATAGCTACCGGTCTACGGGGGATCGATTACCGAGTCGAAGAGATATTCAGAATGATGAGATCAGAGACTTAGCAATGCCACCCCTGCAGTCGGTTCTCGGTATTCTGCGCGAACTAAAAGGCACGCTTCGGCTAGAACCAATTTTCTCACTCCCTTATTAGGGGCTAATAATCAATGGCAGAAACAAAACTGGCAACACTGACTGTAGTCACCCTCTTCATCTCCAAAGACAGACTGATCGATTGTTGTCGAGAGATATACTTCGCCGTCGACAATTTCTCACTTCCGACGTTCTTGATCGCAAACGCTACACTCCGTTACCTGTTTCAGGAATAGGCTCAAGCGTCACAGGATCCGTTATCTCGTGAGGAATACCGCAAGCTGTCTCAGCTATGTCGTGACAACCTCGAGACCGCGATGAACAAGTTCAATGTTCTCGCGCCACCCAGCTTGGAGAACGTAGAGGCTTTTCTTCTGGGGGTCAGTATTCGTATATGGCCTTCACACGTCCAGAATAGATATTGACATGCTTCAAATAGGCTATCTATGCCATTGAGGTATCGCAACCAATGGTTGCTTGGCAACTCGTATCTGCCGCAGCGGGGATTTGTCAGACTCTTGGCTGGCATCAACTTGTTCCCAACAGCGAAGCAACCACCGATCGGAAAGTGTCTCTCTTCTGGCTGACTTACCTCCTTGGCAAAGGTCTCTCCTTGCGCCTCGGCCGACCAGCCGTTATACAGGATGACGAGATTACGCTACCAGAACGAATGGACAAAGAAGATGTACCCGGTGGATGGAGGGACTTGCTTACCCAATGGATCCGTCATTCTCGACTCGTTGGCAGGGCCTACCAAGATCTGTACAGTCCATCTGCGCTTCGAAGGTCGACGCAGGAACGTGGCGAGCGAGCAAGGATCCTGATGGCAGCGCTAAAACGGATTATGGATGACTCGTTGATGCCACTTGGACAAGCTCATCTTATGGAACGCAACACTGAAGACTTTGGATCAGCGCCAAATAGAATGATCAAGACAGTTCTGAAGGCTGACGAGGTATGGCACTGGACGACTCTAACGTTTATACGCAGAGCTGTTCCGTCAACTGAAGGTGGACATGGTGCTATTAGTCCTGCATGTCTGGAATCTGCCAGGATGGCTTTTGAAGCACATGGGGAGTGCATGAGGATGGCTGATCCTAGCTCAGAGACAAAGGCTCTATATCTGCTATGGTACCTACCTGACCTCCTGTCCAAGATATTGAAGACTTCTAACGAGTGCTCTGTATGCAGGACGATTATCTACACCCCCTTCGTACCACTAATCGTTGTATTCTGCAACGTCATCGAGACTTCCAACCCCAAAGATATTCGTATACTCGGAGAATTCTGTGAATCGTTAAAACCGCTTTGCGGAATATTCGAGGCTATCCAGGAGCTCCACGACCTTTGCCAGGTTCTATATAATCTGGCCATCTCATATGTCGAAGCGAAAGTGCAAGGCGAAGGGGAACTCGATAAAATGGCCGAGGATGCGTTTGACGTTCAATCAAAGAGCACGCAGGGGGCAATGTCGTTTAATCGTAGCCACTTCGATGCCTTCTCTACGGGATCGAGTATTCCAGCCCCTCAACTTAATAGTCATGTTTCGCAGGTCAGGGACTGGATTTCGGGGAATACGAATTGGATGGATGTTTCGCAAGAGGACTTTTCTGAGTTCCTGGCACATTTATAACAGTCTAAGCGTAACAAACAAGAGTAATCTCTCTTATGTATATCCTTTCTAATGTTAAAGTGGCTGAAAGAAGTCAAATTTGGTTCCCACCGTCTGCACTGTGAGATAAGGCGTACGGCAGGGTGCTAGGGGTGGACAATCGGACATCAGTAAGGTTTCTTCCCTTCATGCTATTCGAGATGCTCAACTTAGTCTCACATCTCAACTTACACACGGATATCTAGCTGGTAAAAGTGATGGGCTAGGAGATAGGTAATAGAGCGGTGAATTCATCCTAAAGCTTTGCGAGCAGAGTCACTGGCATTTCCAACTAACTCTTATAAAGGAGAAAAAGAGACAAGGACGGGGACTAGAAGATCAATCTAATTCAGTTGTAATAAACGTCTAAGAGAATAACTATCCATTCCACCGACATGGCATTCGAGATGCACTGATCTAGTTGGACCGTGTACGCATAGAAGAGCTCTTTATCGACAGCAAACCTCGTGCTCTTCCCCGTTGCTGACACCGTTCGCGGGGACCAGCACACTCTTGTTGACAGCCTGAGTACTTGGGGGCACATCGAGAGCAGGATTGCGATCAAAGAAATCAGCCGGTTTCAGTGCAACAGTGATAGCCTCTGCAGGCATCACCGGATAATCCTCAACGCGTGGATTATGCGTGAGTCCATAAGTCGCCCACACGACTAGATCCTCTCCTCGGACATTATCATTCCGCGCCGCGTAATCCGCCACACCGTCCTTCTCAATCATACTCTGGTTAGTCCACTTACCTCCTGCCCAGAGATCATCATCCTTATACCGGGTTACCCAGATATGATGCTCTGCGAAGCGAGCGCGCTTGTGAACGAGGGAGGCTTGATCGGCCATGAGAAGTTGTGCAGGCGGGGCTATAATTTTGTAGCCGACTGGATTCTTGGAGATGGGGTTGAGCTTCTTCTCGTTGACGATCTTGAAGACTCGAGCCTTCTGTGGGTCGGCATCTAGGGAGCAGCTCTTTTCGATAAAGTTCTTGTGCAGCTTCCAAGCATTGCCGTAGGG
Organism: Fusarium agapanthi; assembly: GCA_001654545.1. NCBI lineage: Eukaryota > Fungi > Ascomycota > Sordariomycetes > Hypocreales > Nectriaceae > Fusarium > Fusarium agapanthi. The sequence goes on from LTDI01000253.1 coordinate 150,353, forward strand.
ATTCTCCTCCGACATGGGAAGTCCAATCGAGTCTTCTTGAACGAGCGTGTTCTCCAGACCATCGATCATAGGGTCGATGCGGAGACTGAAGAGGTGCTGGTGATTGGCGGCTAGAACGCCTGGAGAGACGACGTTGCCCCAGTGGCTAGTCTTTCCCTCGTCGATGAGACTGGTGGCGAGAATTCCAGTTGCTCTTGTCTCGAACTCGATGGTTCCGTTTTGCCAGAAGTGCCAGGAAAATGCGTACTCGTAGTTTCCAACGGTGATGATGCTCTGGACAACGAGAGTTCGGGCACGAGTCACAGCGGCGACATCGGTTCTGGCATTGGTATGCTTCCATCCAATATCAGCATCCTGATTCAACAGTCAGTAAGAGATTCACTCTTGTCAAATAATACAGTCATACCTGTTCGTGCAGACAGATCACGTTGGGTGCTTGGTAGGGCTTTCCGTCGGAAGCAGTGAGCAAGGCATCGAAGTAGCTGATGTGTCCCAAGCAATCACAACCCAGCTTCAGGTTATTAGCTGTCAGGCCTGCACCAGCGTCACCGAGATCAAATGCTTGTCGACGATGGTTTGGGTATCTGGGATCTGTGCGACGCCGGTTAGTAAACGTTGACCAGTCTTGAGGGATTGTCTTACCTCCGTATGGCACGGTCATCTCACTCATGCTCAAGCGATAGAAGGTCTTTCGGCCATCATATCTCACGTCATGAATGGTCATGCCCTCTCGCCAATTGAAGCCAATGCGGAATCGCCATTTCTGCCAAGAGATATAGTTCCCATCTCGCACGCTATAGCTGGGTCCTTCAGGCTGCTGGACGACAAGAGGCTTGAGATCATCGCGCAGCTTGACGCTAAGAAGATCAGGGTGATATTCGTTCTCAACGCAGTGGGCAAGAGGAGCATCTGGGGCTGTATTGATGGCTGCTCCATCCTCCTTGCCGCCCGTGGGCAGAGCGTCGATCCGAATAAGTTTCAGATCGACAGAGTCAATGACGGGATGCTTGGTCTCACTCTCCGTTATGCGCGTCCTCTAACACCGCTTACTGTTTGCGGTTAGTCCTTGGGATGCCCCCCTCACTTAGTTGATCTTAGTGCAGTAGCGGCTCACGAGAACAGTATTCATGGCCGTTTTTGCCGAGGCACGGTCTAATGTCCTTTGTTTGCGCAGGGACCTACCGTTATGTCACCTGTGTCTACGTAGTGCGTGTTCTTGGTTATACCAGGACTAGACATGGCTGACAAGTCGCACGATCACATTCCCGTTTTGACGTTCAAATCGGAAGACGGCTCAACTTGTTAGTTGAAGCGAGTCAACTTGGTAGTGATTGAGTTTCGAATACTGCAAGAAATATAATCGCAATTTAGCTATTTGCAGTCCTACAACAACCGTAATAGATAAGACACATTCAAAGCTAAACGATAATAATTTCATACACCTCTACCCTAGATGTCAAGCCCAAAACTGTTCATAGACGCTCAACTAATGAATCCCTTGACTCTCATCTCATTCTCCGTCCATTGCCAGAGCTCTTCCGCCAGCTTCGGATCCTGCGCAGTTGGAGTCGTCTTGCCAATGATGCCAACAGGCTTTAGATATTCTCCACTCATATCCCGATGAAAGCCTGGGCCCGCGATGGCAAAGAGAGACGTATATGCCGCTGTCTCAAGTGGACTGTAGAGCCTGAAAAGCCGCATCACAGGGACAAGTGCTTGCCATGCCCACGAACCGGTGGCGTTACGGCCTAGACCGCTTAAGTATTTAATCAGATAATGGAATAAAAACAGATTATAGTTAGATAAATGACTCACGTGTCAATGGTACCTGGGTGCAGACTCGCGGTCCAAATTTCTTCCTGTCCGTCGTTCTCCGATGACGGGCCGTATCTCCGATGTAATTCTTTGGCGTGCAAGATATTGGCTAGTTTAGACATGCCATATCGCGAAAACGCACTGCCATTGGTTTGGTTTATATCATCGAAATCGATTCCTGCCGAAGGGGAAAACACGAGGTGGCCGTCGGAGCTAACGTTGACGACTCGGACAGTTCCAGGGCTGGTGGATCGCGCAGACTGGGTGAGGATAGGTAATAGACTATAGGTCAAAAGCCAGTGGGAGAGGTAGTTTGTCTGAAACAGCGTGTTAGTCAACACCATAGCCTTTTTCGAATCACGACTAACCTGGAATTGTGCTTCGTAATGATCTACAGACTCCTCGTATGGCGTTGCCATTATGCCCGCGTTGTTCACCAGGCCATGGAGTCTCGATTCTTTTCTATCCAGTCTTTGTTAATCTGAACTAAGATCGCCAATTTTGCTGGTATACGTACCGTGCAAAATTGTCAGCCGCGGCCTTGACGGTCTTCAAGTTCATCATGTCCATTACCAAGACGGATATATCTGCATGAGGATATTGGCTTTTGATCTCGGCGATTGCAGCGTTAGCTTTGGCCTCGGATCGTGCGCCCATGTACACTTTCGCCTTGTGAGCTGCCAATTCTAGCACGGTGTTGAAACCACTGGTGCCATTGTTAGCCAATGTTCCCTCTCCCAGCATAAACATGCCGAAGATCGGAAGTCAACATACATCCCGGCATTGCCACCGGTTACAATGTAAACTTGCCCAGACAGGTCAGGCAGTGATTCTGGTGTAAACGCCATTGGAGATGGAGATTCGTGCTGGACTGTGACTTGTGCTGTTACTGTAGAAATTTGGACACTGAGAAGCTGCCAGCTTTGTATTAATATTGTACAATGGGCCGGCTCGGGCCCGCGGATTCCACAATTCCCCGTAGCTAGATACGGATAAGATTTACATAGCATAGTATAACTAGCACGGTAAAGAGCAACCAAGGCTTTTAAAAACCTAGTAAATGAGGATTATCAAGAGTCCAAGTCGTGGTGTAATCAGAGACTACTTCCAGGGTTTAAATTATCTTTTCTAAACTTGACTCTCTACTTCACAGCTAGTTACTGGTGATAAGCTTAGGCTACTAACACAAATGAATGTGACACGATATTTCCTATAGAACTAAACGCGAACCAATATCTTGACCTGAGTGTCCTTGTAGTTAATCAGCGCCTTGAAACCCTTTTCCTCAATTTGATCCATCTCAATCAAACTGGTAATCATTGGCTCTGGGTTCAAGTCGCCTATCTTCATCAGCAATTTGTCAATTCACAGTCATAATCAAAATGCCTTACCACGCGCAAGAGCATCGATAACCTCATGGAATACCGATGCCGTATATGTTGCCGAGCCCTGGAAAGTCTTCTCATTCAGCATGAAATAGTTGTGTGATATAGTCACCTCGGTAGCCCAGATGGCGACATTCACAATGATTGATCGGGGTCGCGACGCAGCAAGCGCAGTTTCTAGTGTGCTCTGCATGCCTGCGCAGTCAAAGACCACCTGGACACCTTCTCCCGTGCAAAGTTTTATGCACTCTTCACCTACATTCGTCTTTGTAGGGTCTAAGACCGTGGTGGCACCGAACTTGGTCGCAAATTCTCGTCGTTTGTCTGCAGTCTCGGAGACGATGATCTGACTTGCGCCTTTGCTCTTGAGAACTTGAAGAATGGCTAGGCCAATCGGTCCAGCACCGAGGATGAGAGCGGTGCCACCAGGTTTAAAGTCGCTCTGTTGCACGGCATTCCAGGCCACTGCCAAGGGTTCGATCAGGGCTTGTGCTGTTAGTGGCGTATCGGCAAAGTCAAGGAAGAGATATGCGTACCGGCAACTTTCAGGGGGATGTTATCAGGAATCTTGAAGACCGAGTATCGTGGAACAGTTGTGTACGCGGCCAAACCACCGCCAATTCCTGTCATGATGTCAGCCAGAGATCCCTCGTGTATGTCTTTTCAAAATTCCATACCACTCAGGCCGATAAATCCAGATTTGGAGCAGCAATTGATTAGACCCCTCTGACAAGAATTGCATGTTCCATCAAAGATGATAGGCTGGACAACTACCCTGTCGCCGGGCTTGAGGTCATCAACCTCGTCACCGACGCCCGAAACAACACCGCTATACTCATGGCCTATAATGACCGGGGCACTTTTCCCAGTCACAGGGTGCGGTGTTGTAGGGATCAGGTAAGCACCCTCAAGATATTCGTGAAGATCTATACCTGCACGTTAGTGATGGGATTGACCAGGTGTATTGGCGTTTACCTGTTCCACAGATTCCAACAAATGCTGGTTTCAGCTGTGTATCCAGTTAATATCGTCATACTGGGCGTTATTCATCAGTGGGGGATTAACTCACCTGAACTTCTTTGGTACCAGGCTTTGGGACATTGACTTGCTCAATTCTGATGTCGCCCTTGCCGTGGAACACAACTGCCTGCATGGTATCTGCCATTTTGTATTTTACTTTCTTTCTAAACTGAGACTTGTCAAAGTTGTAGTTTCAGTGGTAAAGCCATCAAGGTTAATCTAGTCGGAAAAAAAGCTTGAGCGTGTACTAATGCAGTATATGACTCTTCTGATGATAACAAGGCTACAAATGCCGAGTGAACAAGACCCAAATCCACTGCTTCCCCATGGGGTTATACGAATGCGGTGGCTAGCAGTTCGGCTACCCGTTCTCTCCGCATCATTTGTCGCGCCGCGGGGCGACAGACCCCGCGGAGGACCGAGTAAGACAACCCGACAAAGTTTAGGTCTAGAACATTGTGTTGGTGGCCTTAGTCAGGCTGCATCTCACTTCATGTTGCGGTGCCGAAGGTGTAAGTCACGTTTCCTTGTAGCACATTTAACCTAAGTGATCATGTACTATTGCTAGCTCTACACAAGACTCGATACTCCAATATATATCATATATGGTAAAGAGGAAACTTGACCATATTACTATCAATCAATTGTCTCCCGAAATTGACTGACTAACCGTCTTTGCGATCAGCCTTATAACTCCAAAATGTCAACCCAAGCGCACTCAAAGCCTCGGAAGTTAAAGATTATTCACGTCGGCGCTGGAGCTTCAGGTCTTTTGACTGCTTATAAGGCAGAGCGCATGCTACAGAACTACGAGCTTGTCTGCTATGATAAGTGAGCTGTGGCTTTTGTTTTTACTTCATGCACAAGTTCTGACGTGCTATTCAGAAACCCTGTCATAGGCGGGACATGGTATGAGAATCGCTACCCAGGTATAACAAGAGAACCTCTCTCATCGAAGTCCCTTCAAGGCTGACGTTTCAGGATGTGCCTGTGACGTACCGGCACATATCTATACTTATTCGTTCGAACCAAACACTGAATGGTCTTGCTACTATGCAAATTCAGCCGAGATATATAACTATTTCCTCAGATTTGCAAAGAAGTATAATCTCGAGAAGTATGCTAAGCTGCAAACCACAGTCATCAGCGCTACTTGGGATGTTAATGAAGGAAAATGTAAGTTATACAACTAATCTCGCTAGATTACAAATATTAATACCTTTGGGCAGGGGCTGTTAAGTCAAGCCAGGATGGCAAAGAGAGAATGGACTACTGCGACGTATTGATGAATGGATCGGGAGTGGTTAACAAGGCCAAATGTGAGTACATTATACGCAATCCCTTCAGGCGTTTCTCACATTCTGGCAGGGCCCGATGTTCCTGGCCTGTCCTCCTACAACGGCATCATAGCTCACAGCGCGACCTGGGACCCCAAAATTAGTTGGGAAGACAAACGAGTTGCACTTATTGGAACAGGTTCAAGCTCTGTTCAGATGCTACCACAGCTTGCAAAAGGTCAGTTCAACGGGACTATGACTTTTTTCAATACTAATGCGAACCTCTCTCAGGCTCAAAAAGCCTTCACGTCTTTGCAAGAAACTCGATATGGATCGTCCCTTCACTGGGCACAGATATCAGTAAGGCTAATCAGGAGGGTCAGAATCCAACGGAGCAGCCAGGCACACAAATTTACTCTGAAAAGGACAAGGAGGAGTTTCGCAGAGACCCGGCGACACATCTACAATACCGTAAAGGCCTTGAGGCAACCTTGACACGCAACTTTCCATTCTTTCTGAGGGATTCTCCGATTAGCCAGTGGGCCGCTGCTGCTATAAAACAGAATATGCTCAAGAAGCTTGAGAGTGCTGATGAGGAGTTGAAACAAAAGCTCATTCCATCGTGGCCTCCAGGATGTCGCCGAATCACAGTGAGTGAATCCATGTCCTCAGTTAAACATTTTGCTGACGATGTGTCCTTCACAGCCTGGCAATGACTATCTGGAGAGTTTGGTCCAAGACCGTACGTTATACTGCTATATTAGCCACTGCACTTAGGATACTAACGTGCAACAGATGTAAAGGTTGTCTTCGAGGGCGTTTCAAGACTCACTCCCACGGGTCTTGTTACGAGCGAAGGCAAGGAGTTTGATTTCGACCTGATTGCCTGTGCTACAGGGTTTGAAATCTCATATACTCCGCATTTGTAAGCACTTTCGATTCAAGGACCCGATTACTAGTTGTATGAATGTCACTAATCTCACTGCCGTAGCAAAATCACCGGTGTTAGTGGTGTTACAATGAAGGATGAATGGTCAGAGGTATGTAAAATTCGCTGCGCCATGTATAGAAGAAATGTGATTGACGTATTGGGTGCCACCAGAATCCAAACATTTATCTTGGTATCACTGGGCCCAAGTTTCCCAACTATTTTGTCATCAATGGTCCAACCGGCAATTGGGGTCAGGGATGTGTACTTCCTTCGGTGAGTGAGCCCTCTGGACTCTACTATCACATTAGAGAACTAATTGATACGTAAAACTAGCATGAGGTCCAAATTGAGTATGCTATGCAATGCTGCATCAAGATGCAGAACGAGGGCATCAAGGCCATGGAGGTCAAGCAACAGTCAACTACACAGTGGAACGAACACCTTGATGACTGGCACAAGAAATACTCTGTCTGGGCTGGCGACTGCCGTTCTTGGTACAAGGCCAACAGGACGGACGGACGGGTGTATATCTGGCCTGGCAGCATGCTTCATTTGCTCAAGACTATGAAGACGCCTCGGTTCGAGGACTTCAGCATTACCTACAGAAGCGAAAATATGTGGGGGTTCTTGGGTAATGGTCGCACTCAGATTGAAGAGTTGGCTGAGGATGGGGTTGATGTTGATCTTGCTCCGTTTATTCGGGACCAGGATGTTCCCTGGTCGATTGATGATCATCATACTCTAGCAGTAGTTACAGGTCGTCAGCATAAGCTTTGAGCATCAGGATACGTTAATTGGGCATGCCCAGGTATATGTCAAAGGCCACCTGAAAGGAATTTAGTATTAGAAGGCTTCAGTATGACCTAGAGCTGGACATCCAATATCAAGCTTCATCCAACTCTATAGAGGCGGTCTGTGTAGCTTCTTCGATATCGTAATCTCAGATCGTAGGTAGCGTCTCCTTCAACTCCTCAAGTATCTTACTAAAATCACTACCAATCTCAGTTTGACCTTCAAATAGTTGACCCGCTCGTCTAGACTTTTCAACAACCCATTGACACCTTTCCCGTCTACTTTTATCAAAGGCAGAAAGTGCAGCTTCTATATCGGCTGCTACTCGGACTGTGTTATGCGCCAGTATGGACGCCAACACAGCAGCGTCTTCGATACACAACCCTGCTCCCGCTCCATGATGTGGCGATGAAGCATGTGCTGCGTCTCCAATGATACATACTCGGCCTTTGGCAAAGGTCGGAACTGGACTGTCGCCTAGATCGAAGATGGCCCACTTCCCAATATTAGTAAACACGTCAGTTGTCTAGCCATACATTGGATATGTACCCACACGGTCAAGTCTCTCAGTGTTATCCAGAATCTTTAGTACAGATGGTCGGAAGTTTTCGAAATCGTAGAGAAGATCATCTTTAGTGGCCGGAAGAACTAGCTGGCTTTCACTTGGCCATTCGTCGGAGCTTGAACAATATGCGACAACGTTAAATATCGTCCCGTGTGCGACTGGGTAGCTCAGCAGATGCTTGTCCTTCCCCAACTGTCCGTTTCAGAAGTGATATCAGCCTTCATTCTATCATCAAAAGTGACATGTCAAGGAGAACCTACCCACACAGTGGCATTGAGAGCTCTCTCCTCCCCCAACACCTCAACAGCTTGTGGCATGGGGATCATTCCTCTGTAAGCGTATTTGTGTGTGTATGAGCACTTTGACGACGGATGATCTGCTCTAACCAGAATTTCGCGAACTTTGGATTTGATGCTGTCACAGCTAACAACAGCATCAACTTCCTCAATTGACCCATCCCGGAAGATAAGGCGGTGTCCACCACTGCTATCTGGGTCTATAGCTTGAAGCTGCTTGTTAAAGTGAACCACATGGCTGGGCAAGAGCTTAAGAAGTTCGTTTACAAAGGCGTCCCGATGGCAGCCCTGGAGCCCGGTACGATTCTCGATATGGAAAAGAGGAGAGTCAGTAGTCGCTCCGTTCATGCCATCAAGGAACTCAAACAAGAAGCTTTTCTTCGACTCCCAGATGTTACCATTGGCGACTTTTTGAATGCATTATGTACGCTTGGATCGCAAGCAGCCATGGCGTCTTGTGCATTGGGACTTATTCCCAGGCCGGCGCGCTTTCTCGTAGATTTTGCAGGGGATATTTCTTTTGAGAAGCGAGATCGCGAGGACAATGCCTGAGATACCACCGCCAATGATGGCGATCTGGAAATCTTTCTGATGCTGGGCCATGATCGAAAATGTCAAAATGAATCATCCAATGATGGATCAAGGAAAGACATCCCCCTCAGAGGTTGAACGTTGTGGTCTTTATATTATGCCATAGCCTTGTATACCGGCATAGGTAGTTATTTGCGCATACAGTTCTGCCCAAGTATGAAATCTTTTGTGACCTACCAGAACAACTGTTCATCTAAACTTGACGTTACATTTGACTTCCATGTTTCATGCGCTATTCGTACGCTACCGCCTTGCTGTGACTTCCGAGTTTAGCGGGCGCAACCCAGTTAGGGTAGATATGCTGTATGGAACACATCCCCGGAATCGAATGCCGTCAAATTCCGACAAACACAAGTTTAGGTAGAAGCATTATCATATCTTTATCATCTAAGTTAGGGGCCTAAAGCTTAACCTAAATGCAAGCAATCATTCAAGGAGCTTGGCAAATAGAAACGCTGGAGGTTACGGACCCGGCTTCTTGCCCTGTTGCCACTATGGCTCGGGGCACCAACGGACTCCGAACTGGTACATCAGGCGGGGATCTAATTGTCATAATGCCCTTTGAGTTTGAAATTTTCCGCGTATGCAACAAGAAATATTCCTTTCCTCCATTTCGCACCCACTTGGACTTATCAGAATGCGAGGCGTCATGATAATTCTTTCAATCAGCCGCACAACTCTTCCGAACCCACCTGGCAGAGCATGACGCAGAGACGGCTCGGCTTTCGGTACTCTTGTCGTTCACAACAATGCAACTAAAGTATTCGGAGCATCAAGCTACTTGTCAATATTGTGCAACGGCGCAGAGGAGATAAGACCCTGATGTTTAGATATCGCCAAACCCAGTCTAACTTTAAAGATATGTACTTAGAACATTTACTCCTTCCTCCCATTCACCGGATTGAATCAGGTTTATCTCGCTCCAGAAGCCATGTTCTGCCCCTTCAAGCTCCGTGTATCTTAGCTTAGCCTTGGGGTTGAGCTCTCGCAGCTTGGCAACAAACTTCCTACTCCCCTCGATCGGGACTTCACTATCATTATTTCCATGATGCAACCAAATGAAAGGAAGTTCCGATGCCGACTGTGGATTATCTTCCAGGTGTTCTATTGGAAACAGGCTTCGGTGGTCGCCGAAAAAGTAGGTGTATGTACCGTGCTGCACCATGGCGATTGGGAGATTCGAGATAGCTCTAGTTGTTGGCTGGGGCCCGTCGGGAAGCTGCTTGAGATGCTGAGACACAAGTTCATAATCGATTTGTGGATATTGGCCCATTCGCTTGGGGTAGGCTTCGCAGAAGTGGTCGCTTCGCATGTCGATCATAGGGTAACTTGCGATGACAGCTCGGAATGCAGTTGGATGACGCAAGGCTAGTTGAATTGCGAGGTAGCCACCTAGAAGTAGATCATCGTCAGCTTTCTCTCTCTACCCTCAGTGATGACAGTTTACTTGCCGGCACTTTCGCCAGCCAGCAGAACCCTACCGAGGTCTGTGTGGCTCTTCTCTTTCGTCATCGTTCTAATAGCTTCACCCAAGGTGCTCTGAACCCAAGACCAGACATCTTCAATGTCTTGAAGGATCTCGATCCCACTGCTTTCTGGAATTAATCTGTAGTCACAAGATACCAGAATTGTGTTGCTCTCAAGAGCATATTCAAGGATCCTGGGTGGTGTAAGTTGTAGGTTGTCACGGCTGCCGTAGACGAGAAAGCCACCATGGAATCGAATGAGGACCGGTCGTTCACCAGATGGTAAACTCTTGGGAACAAATAGATCAAGAAGAATGGGTTGTCCCTCAATCACCTTATAAGCGAAGGTGGCAACGTTGAACTCATCAACGGGCAAGGTATGATCAGATGCCATTGCTGCAGCCTCTTTCACAGATTGATGATAACCACTTCAGGCTCGAACCCTTTTTCTTAATGTGAAAATGCAGATGTTATCATGCTCACTCTGAAGTGATGTGTTTAGTAGGCGCGAAAAGAGTCAGTCATCACTCTTGCTATGGCGGGCCGCGGAACCCCGGCTTTTGCTCGTAATACAGACTGCGATAATCACCCGCTCAGTGTAGATCTTTGGTGTATCACCTGGTGCAGTTGATAAGTGACGGGTAGGTCGCTTCGCAATTCGGACACCCGCGGCGTCCGTTTGCCTACCCCGCGTTGGATGTTGATGGATATCCGAGATGCCAGCACGATTGAATCCTCGGTTGCTTGGTGCATACAACCTGACGTTTAAGTAGATAAACTACCACCCAAAACTACATACTATTCAAATCGTAGCTGTCGCAATCACCATTTGAATGCAATTGAACTCTTACGATGGCTGACTTGTACCCTTGGTATTCTGTGTTGTTAACCGCACTAACCGTGACCCTTGTATGGTGGAGGAACAAAAAACAATACAACCCAGTATGTCTCTTCAGGCGCAGTACCCTTTATGATCATGTCATGGAGGAACATGCTAGCAACAAAAGAAACGCTGATGTCTTGACATCAGAAACCTTCTCTTCCACAAGATACCCACCACCACCATCAAGAATTGCCGAGTGATTACAACGATATTGAGCCACTGAAGGACTTTGAATTGAACAAAGCCGAGCCAGTGCAGACTCGGCCATGGAAACCCAAGTACCACCTCACCATGGGCCTCGAGAAATGTACTTTCTCGGACATCATGACTATTGACAAAACTCTAAAGGAGAGGCTTGCTCTGCAACGCAAGATTGTCAGTGAGCATTTCGACATGGTCATTGCCTCTGAACCCTGCTCGGAGGCTGCCGTCAAGGAGTTTACGTCTGGATGGTCAAAAAATACCTACCTCGAAGGTATCCATCTCTCTACCGTTCGGAGGGGGGTATGCTTGTTGGCCCAGCATCAACCCTGCTGCCGCTCGATCCGCCCAACGATGTCGATAAAATATTGCGCCTGCTTGCTGAGAACGTCGATGCAGAACTATTCTTTCTTAAGGGGCAAGGTGACACTTATGTTGCAAAAGCACTCATTCTTTGCTACGCTTTCTCCTTCAACCCATCCCTCAAGTTGAATAAAACAAAACCCTGGTAGAAATTCATGGACCTGTGCCTGGCTACAAAGAAAAGCTTGAGAGACCTATGAGCCGCTACTTCACCTCCCTGCCAAAAGGTAAAGTTGTCAAACGACACAACTGGAACATACCAATTGGCCACAAGCTTTTCGTAACGAGGGAGAATCCTTTAACAGTCTTGCCGTTGTGGCTAATGGGTTGGGTCAAGCCGGTTCTTGACTGGCTTGGTATCGAGGTGTTGAAGATGAAGAGTGCTGACCTAAATCCCGAGGAGATGAACGTTCGACGTGAGAGGCAGACACTTCATAGATTGATGGAGAACGATAACACCTTGGTGTTTGCTTTTAAGACGTATCAGTATTCACTTAGGCAAATTCGGGATGAGGGGGGAGGACCGGCGTTGGCTGAAGCCATAAGGGGAATCGATCGCGGTAGTGTGCCTCAGATCGCGTGGTATAAGGCGTCGGTGTACTGGGGAAAAGCTGTTGTAAAATATCTTCTTGAAATAAGTTCTGAATAGCTTGGAAAGATTTGTGAATAAAAAAACAGAGTTTGCCAAGTCTGAGGTCAATAGGGATCTGAACCCGTCGCGGACCAAACACGCTCAAATAACACTCTGGGCTACAAATTGGATGTCTTGAACAGTAACGCAACGTAGATCAAGAACATTTTTTGAGGCTCTCGCAACGGACGTGCACATACCTACAGCAGTGCCTCGTTGGTGCACAGGTTCTGTTCATGATTGTGTTGACACTTGTGCTCAACGTCAATCCTGAACATGGCTTCTGCCAGTGCCAGAACGCAAGGAAACACGATTTGTGCCTCTGACACTGACAATGGTCAACGTCCAGTGTCAAACTGGACAATAAACCGATGCCAGTGACAGAGTCAACACTCCCAAACGTCCCAATAAATACCTGGTTTGCTCGCTCTCTTTCCCTCTCTTTTCTTTTCCTCCTTCCAACTGGTCTTCGATCTCACCTTTCCCATCAACCATCTTCACAACTTTCATCCATTCTTCCCTTCTTTATCAACATCAACCATCACCTTCAACAACTCACCATCGACCTTCAACCTTACCAACTGTCGTTGTCGTCAGAGACACCCTCACACACAGCCACATCACCTACCAACACAACAACAACATTGTCTCATCAAGAACTCAACATGGTGTTTCTTGAGTTGACCGCACCTCGATCCTCCTTTGCGGAGTCGACCTCCACCATTTCCTCTCAGGATAACAAACTTGTTGCCCTCACCCCTCCTGCTCCCGCCTTCGCGGAGATTACCAACTCTACCTCTGCTGAGGTTGATGTCGACAACACCGACAAGGTAAGCCTCAAATCTCCAATCAAGAATCATGAGTTAAAGGAACCCAAGGCCTTCGATCAGATGATTGCCCACCTCAACGCGATGCGAGCCAAGGTTCAAGCCCTTGAGTCCGAAAACAAAGAACTCAAGTCTCAGATTGAATACGAAAAGTCCTTCAAGGAACATTTCACCAACAGCCTTGATGAAGCCAACCGCAACTGGCACTTATCTGAAATCGAAGCTGCCACTAAGGTCCAAGCTTTGGAGTCGGTGAATAGCGAGTTCAAGGCTCAAGTCGAGTACGAGAAGTCGTTCAAGGAGCACTACTCCCAAAGCCTTGACGAGGCCAACCGCAACTGGCATGCTGCTGAGTTTAATGCTGCTGCCAAGGAAGCCGAGCTTGGCCGTGTTCGCGAGCGTCTGACCCTTGTCGAAGCTCAGGCTGCTGAAAAGGCTCAAATCCATGCGTACAAGGAACATAACATTCAACTTCAGGCTCAGTTCCGCGTTCAGTTCATTCTGACTACCCATCACCATGTCCAGACAATCAAGCATATGATGCATGACTGGAAGGTTCAGGTGGAGCAGAAGATTGACGACGATTTTGAGAAGAACAAGGAGAAGGAGGAGAACGACTCCACTAGTCCCCTTGATGCCGAGTACGAACGACTCAAGTCTCTGATCGAGGGTCATGACCACATCATTGCCAACATCAAGAAGGGCAACGAGAAGTTTGTGTCTTCGATCAAGAATCTCCGCGAGCCCGAGAATCCTACTCTCATCTCAGACCTCACTGCCGATCGCTTTGAAGCTTTCTTGAATGAGCGTGAGAAGATGGTCGCCCAGCTGGAGGTCGAAAAGCAGGAGTTTGTCCAGATGGTCAACGAGAACTAGGAGTTCGACAGCCAGATGACAGAAGACGCCGCCGAAGACATGATTGAGATTCCCATCGAAACTAAGGAGACTACCAAGGCCGACCGAAAGAAGGCAAAGAAGGCTGCGAAGAAGGCGGCCAAGAAGGCTAAGAAGGCAAATGCGAAGAAGTAAGGAGAATGCACTTAGGATCCCAGCTTGGAATTGTTGATGATATGGAGGAATGAATTGGAGGCAAGGAACGGATTAGCATGAAGCGATACAAAAGTGATACGAAAGGTAATCATTATGCCGATGTTTTTATCACGGATAGGTTAGGAGTTTTGACGTTTCGTCTACCAGGTCATCATGGATGACCTTCGGGTCTTGTCAGTAGCTACTTTATGAGTAGTCAGTTATACCACGCCCATTTGCTGGTAACTCTTTCACTGTGAATTGTTCTACTTTCGTGCATGCTGTTTATCAACAAAGTTGACGTCTACCGTCGATCTCTCCATGTGTCGCCGTGTGCAGCCTGAGATGTCGTTGGGGAGAAAAGACACGACTTATTAGTCTGCATATAAGGGTTGCAAAACACTCGCTAACAATAAAGCTCAGAACAGAAGTCTCTTTGAGTCACTAGATCAATTATGAATACCGTGAAGAGAAGAAACATATATAAAGGAACACAGCCCGCTCTTGATTGCGAGTTTGTCAAAGTGCTAATCATGTTATACCCTTTTTTCTCCTCTAACCTTGTTAACGCTACTGCACTTATTTAACTATAAACCCGTAATCGGATATAGTTCCCTATTCGCCTTATTATACTTATCCTTTGGCTAAAGCCTCCTAGCCTGCCCCTCCTGTCCTATAAAGTTACCTGCCAGTTAAATCGCACTACCAGACGTAGTATCCTTAGACTAATTACCCTTGAGAATAGGCAGAGTGAAGGAGTGAGGAAATCGAATACTATTGGTGCACTTACTATGGAGATCTTTGACTTTAGTATCGCTGATCTTGCTGCCGTTGTTCTCCTAGTATTCGACGGCGTTGTGCAGAGTCTAGAGAGGAGATATGTGCTATTTATCCCATATTTTCTCCATGGCGAGATCGCTACCGACGCGGCCGGATGATGACTTGGGCCACTAGAAGAGGATAACAAGGCACTGGCCGGTTCAGTCGTTCTATGCGTCGTGGAGAATGGTGCACTTGCTGATGGGGATATTGTCTTGGATCATGACGTAGAAACCCTTGAAGAGTCTTACTGTCTTCCAAAGAAGAGCTTGGCTCTGTGGATGGTTAGTATATATTATGAAAAGTGCTGCACTAGACTTGCTTACTATCTTGCCGGGTATTCGCTCCATGGCGCCGCTTAAGTCAGTGAGATAGTTGTCTCTCAGCCACACATCATAGCCAAAGACCTCGACGGCTGGATTACCAGCACTCCCAACCAGCATGGCCTTAGGGAAGATCGGTCTACGCATGTCCAAAGTCGCCCTATCCTCAAGTCGCAATGTGGAAAAACCTTCTCTTATCCCACACAGCAGCTGTCTTGGCCGCGAAAGACAGAGTCTCGTTCGGACATCGCTCTGTTGTCCTTGAACTCCAGAATGCCAATGAATAGTATCGACAGTTCCGGGTACCGCGTTCGACGAGACTCACCAGATGCAGCGATGTATCTCGAGCCCTCAAAGTACAATGAGGTCCCGCCCAAACGGACGACCAAGACCAGGGTTATGTGCATGATCTTTCACAATACAAAAACGCCAGAGGAGCTGTCTGAGGTCAAAGTCCTTTTTGGTGAGATTTCCTCAGATGCCATCGCACAGTTATCACAGAAACACAATCATACCCTTTCATCCATTGATGCCGTCGGATCTCATGGACAAACTATCTGGTTACTTAGTGTGCCGGAAATGGCTCAAACGAGAAATGGTCTAACCACGGCGGAGGGTTCTTCCATGGCTTCAAGAACTGGCATTATCACCGACGGTGCGCGTCTTTACAAGTAACAAGCAAGAGCACGATAGGTATGGCACAATGGTGAGTGCTGGAATAATGGACCAGGACGTAGCTGATGAGTTCCTGCATCCTTATCTTCTTTTTCCCTTAATCCGCCGAAGACAACTGGTAGGGGAGTTTTTAGAGATAGATAACAGTGGGATCCAGTGCTTTTCACATGACTGCCACCTGAAATGCCAGCGTGTTGTTCGGCCTCCCGCATCAAGGGGTTCAACCAATGGTCGGTCCCATCGTTTATCCGTCCCGATACTTGGACAAGAGGGCAAAGACTACCGAGAGGGCAAAACAGTGTGTTGCTAACATCGTCTCCTGGCTTCCTTCCTTCTAAAAATACACAGGAATATAAAGACGAGAGCATAGTATTTCCTGGAGCATCAGAGCTGGTATATCAATCCGTCTGCCTGTTATTGCTTTGTCTCAGTCAGAAGCAACCAAGTGGTAGCTCTCGAGCCGGATATCTGCCGAGATCGGCCTTGTGTTAGTTCACACGGTCAACCTGAATAAATACCACGCGATTGGAACCTATATAGAGAGCAGCTACAGATCGATGCACAAAGCACTTGATGTTCTTCAGACTACCATGTGACCTGTCATAGACTGGCACTATCCAAACTGCTACTGGGAGATGGCATTGGTACTTCGGTGATCTTACACGTTATATTACGGTGAGTCAATACTAGGTTTATATGTCTTGGTGGCCTCATCGTATGGGGTTTCTACAGGTGCTTGATATGTGTGATGAGCAAGCCATCGGCCGTTTTATCCAAGCTATAGTTTCACAAGACCTTGCTTACTTCCCTGACAGCTTGTGGCACAACTCTATTATCGCAATGGGGGAAATTGAGGATGTTTGGTATGCTTTTGGTCTGGCGTAGTGGATACAAATGCAACTTGAGGTGCTGGGAGGGAGGCAATGGTTCGATAGGACCAACCTCGCCCACTGCCTTGAAGGCAAGTACGCAGTGTGCTGTCGCACAATCTTGGTCAAATGGACATCGTCAAGTTCCAGGCGAGGCTCTCAGTGCGGGTAAAGACTAGGGTTGAGAGTTTTCAACTGAGAAGGAGCTTCAACGATTTTGTCGTGGAACAAGGTGATTCGAAGCGCAGTCAGGTTCAGTGGTTGGCTGTGGAAGCTAAGTGGTCTTGGAAGCTTGACGGTGTCGGACGTTGCCGTCTTGGTTTGGAACTGGAGAGCAGCATCGGGATTAAGGCTATAGATTGCCGGGGGGCTTGAATTTGAGTCGCGATGCTGCAAAGGTCAGTAAAAGTCTTGCTGATGGCCTTTAATGGTCCAATTGATCAACAATAGGGCTACCTGATCGGCTCGTTCAGGCCTTTAGGCCTCACATCGAAGGGCACCCTCCAACTCATGTGGCTAATCCGAATGGTAACGTAAAGGCAGCATCTGGTAATGTATGCTTCAGCGATACCAAGAGTCATGACTGACAACATGCCTTGGTATCCGATGAAGTAGAGAGACGTGCGGCGATAGGAGGTTCGGAGTTGAAACTGGGTCTTGCGATGAGCAAGAGAGTGGCATTGATCACCAGTGAGACTAATCGACAGGCAGCGCTGACGAGCTCTTGTTCCTTGATCTTCCTCCTTTGCTCCAAGCTGAGATGAAGCCAGAGCATGGTCTCAACTGACCATCGTAGGTTGACGAGTTCGAGTCGGCGCTGTTGGTGTACCCGGTGTGGCGACGACGAGGCCACTTGACGGTGAAGCCTATGTCAAAGGTGATGCAGCCTTGCACGGTATCTTTCACGCAGGTGGATTCACTTCGCCCATTTGACTGCAACGATGAATTGACGAAGATGGGCGGGAGGCTTCGAGGATGGAGTGTTCATCGCCGGTGTGTTGTGTCCCGCATCAGACACGTCGCATCGAAAGAGTTGGATCCGACACTGGCAACACTAATCGCATGTTGAGATCGAACAAAGGAATTTCTCATGGTTCTGGGGCAGTTAGTACATGTAAGCTTGTTCAATTGAGGTCTGCATACTTACAGATTGTAGAACTCGGAGTGACACAGCCCCCCCTATGCGCGCGAGAGATCGATCTCTATTTTAGACCAGTGTGAACAGCGATTTTTCATCTGTATTTACTCATGAATTTGAGAAAGACGACTCGATCCCAGAATAAAATGAAAGTATTCCTCAGCATGTTGCTTGAGGAGGCAGTCAAGGGC
The DNA here is from genome assembly GCA_001654545.1 of Fusarium agapanthi. Lineage (NCBI taxonomy): Eukaryota > Fungi > Ascomycota > Sordariomycetes > Hypocreales > Nectriaceae > Fusarium > Fusarium agapanthi. Next base: position 168,440 of record LTDI01000253.1, read on the forward strand.
GGGAGGGGCAGTCACTGGCTAGTGGTAGCGGAAGCGCTAAACGGACTTGGCCGATGGCACTGGAATGCAAGTGCGCCATGATTTCAGGCTGCAGCCGTCTCAGCTCATCACACTCTTTCATTGACCCGCGAGCTCTGGCTGTACTTGTCGGCATTTTGAGTTCATCTACGCAAGTTTATTTTACATCATCAGATCATCTCAAGTCACAACCGCCGTTTCTGTCTAGTTCACGAACAAAAGGGGCATAAGCCCAAACTCTCAACATGAACTGACAGTGTCTCCTCCGCGAAACCAACGCGTCCCTTTACACAAAGGTCTGTGCATCTGCCACTGCCATTATCTCCTCATTGTTGGTAAACAACAATGCCGAGCGCGTCCGGCCACAACCCCCCCTTCCTCAATGGCCGCCTTGACCAAATTGCAAGTGTTTCAAAGCTCCTACCAGGCTGAAAGGAAAGTACATGTAGAGTCATGTCGGAAGATTCAGCAAGTACACACTGTGCCTCTGTTGGTGGCGGCTATGAGTGATGAGTGTGCATCGCCAGTCTGAGTCATGAAGCGTAATCTCCACCCCAATGAAAGCTAGGGCATCTTGCATTTGTGGATCTACGGAGTAAGCAGTATAGTATGATAAGCTTGTAGGAGGGAGCTCAGCTGCGGAGAAGCAAAGGTGATGATATGACCTTTCCTGTCTAGGCTACCATCTCGATACCGGCCTGCCTGGAGGTCTCAGCAGCCACGAAGCGCTCCCGCTACAGGGAAGCAAGGTCGTTGCAATATTGCTCGCATTTGCCAGTTGCTCGTGCCTTTCTCGTCAGCCATTGTAGGAGCTGTCTGTGTACAACACTGCAAAGTCATCGCGTCGGTGAAGCCACGTGTGGTACAGTTAATGTGTCGACTTGACGCCCCATCCCTACAATGATCTGATCAATCAACTGTGCTTTGCGAAGAGCTCACCTTCTGGAGAAAACCTGTTTCTGGCCTGGAGCGAAAGTGAGTTCTCGTCCTAGCCTTGTTCGACCCCCTTCGTGGAGCTTCCCCCCGAAATTAACGCCTCGTCGGGGCCACGGGCAAGCACTCCGTCCAATCGTAAGTTTACTAGGACAAGGGCTCTTGGAGATGGTGTCGGTTCATGCTGCTTGTCAAACTCACACATCTATCGGAAAACCCATCAACGAGTTCAACAAACCTAGCGCACAGAACTCGCATGGTTGGTAATTGAGGCCTTCCACACTAGCCATAGAATGACAGTCAAGGTCGACCCGCAGCAGGTCTCACCTGTCTTCACCGGCTTCATCAAGGGTTGCTTTCGGTCAGCTACCTGGTCCCTGGTCCACGACACCGAGACAACAACTCGCTTGCTTGAGATAACATTATCTGGGGGTGTGCAGATACTATCCTGTAACCTCCAAGAGGTGTATCTAACGCTCACTTTCACCGCACATTCGAATGCCAGTCTCTCCCCTGACGCGCCGTTACATATGCCAGGCTCAAGGTCGCGCTTTCGCCCGTCGGTGTGTTACCCCTGCATGTCATGTAATCTCTGGGTCTGTCACCTGTCAAATCTTTGTTAGCTTCTACGTAGCAAAGACTGTTTACACGCTGTATCAAGCAGTATTCCACATTCTTCAGCTCCTAGAAGTCGGGCGCATCATTATAGCCCTTGTTTTACGACATTCCTCCAGTATTTGTCTGGACTTTGGGCCATCGATCCCATTCAATCACTGCAAAGGGGCAAAGCGAACTACACGAAAGCACGCTCAGCGAGACTACTGACGAGACGCTTCACAAGATGGGTATGTCAGCAAAGCTCCTGTGAGATCAGTGGCTTAGGAACCAAGCCAGCCAGCGCTTACAGCCATGCCCCATCAGATTCCAACGCCTGCACCAAGAACCTCTGGCGCTCTGGTCCCACCTGATTTTCTCCGCTTGCCTTTCGGATATTTCGCGCCAAATCCATGGCCTAGCAACAGTTACGCGTGTCGTTTGCCGGTCGTCCGAGCCAATGATACCTCCTGATGGTATCAGCCCGAGCTTAAGATGTGGACGCGCGGAGAGCTGAGTAATGGCGTACAGAGACGCGTTTTTAGATCGATGAGGCGAAACCGGCTAAACCATCTCAGAGAACTTTTTCCTGGCTGCAAATTTCATCTTCTTTGTTTCCATTCACGCTTTCCGTTTGGTCCCTATAAGGAGCTGTAGTTAGATCAAGTCACATCGTAATAATGCGGTAAGTTAAAGGTCTAACTAAGGTTTGTGTGTGTTCTTGTTTGAGAAGTTTTATAAGCGTTCATTTGTTGTTTTTCGTTCTATGGCAGCCTTCCATTTTAGTTGGACGTCAATATCACAGTGGATGCATTAACAAAACACACTTTCTTGTACAGACAGTGAATTAAAATTACTAGAGACATTTTCCATCCACAATTAACCAGTAAAGAAAGCCCATTAGTCCCATCGCTATATAGTTACAGTAATGCAATTTTTAAGATCGCCTTTGTTAGATCTTTTGCTCAAGAAGAGCCTTGATCGCAGGGTTCTCATCCTTGATTCTGCTCATCCGTCTCCTCAAAGCACCCTCGCTTTTGGCTGCCCAAATCGCATTGTGTTCCTTGTGGATACTTTTCCATTTCATGTTGTTCAGCCTGCTTTCGACAAGAAATCTATCTGCAAGAGAAAGATCCTCCAATTCTTCCGCTGCGCTTCTTATGCCCTGGTCTTCAGTTCGCAAGGGGGATGGGGTATTTGAAGATTGTCCCGATGTTGGAGGGGGGGTATGATCCCCTGGCTGAGTATCCTGAGGTTCGAAATCAATCAGCAGATCGGGTGACGCATAATCCGTTTCTGGGTGGATGCCGTCATAGTGGTTTGAGCATGCCCCGTAACAGAAGCTGACTGTCTGGCCAGGGTCACTGGCACTTTGATGATGTTCGAATGCGGCGGGAGAGGATACTGTGGGCTCGTGATCATGGTGAGACACAGAGTTGGGTGACGCATGTGTTGAAGAGGATTCATCAGGGGGTGAAGGATAAGGGCATGTGCAAGGCGTCCAGTGTTTGGCCTCGACGTTAGAGTTCGGGCACTGGCACATTGTATGCCAATGGTCCATGGTGATGAGCTCGCAGCTAGGTTTGAGGAGTATGGGTTTTAAAGACAAGATTTCCTGAAGCCAAGCACCCAAGGTTACAGGAAGAATGATACCATGAAGCTGGAAATAAAGCAGTGTAACTAATGTCGGTCTAAATCAGCGATTTGCTCAAGCTGCCTCAGTGAAGGTTCCTCCGATCTATATAAATAATCTCATTGTCTTTGCTTTTCTTTTTTTAATACTACCTATCATAACTTGGCTTTTCGTAGACCAGCAGAACGACGGCTGACTGTCGACGGTGTTCGGTTCCCTTGTCGTCGTAACCGTGACCCATGGGCCAGACTGCTGAGTGATGCGCTATCGAGCAAGGTAGGCACGCCAATCTTACCGGCGGCGGGTTGACCCTAGACCCGCGAAGCTTCTAGCAGATCCTTGTGCACGTCCATCTATCCAATCGGGTTATCTTTCACGGTGATAATTGCTTGAAACATACTCCACAACTTCATTATACAATGACTCTTCTGAATCTTCAAGGATTAACATCCAGTTGTAAAGGCTGAGACATGCGGCCATACCGCTCTTTGAACAGGCTGGGCACTTATTGCAGGTGTTTGTTGTAGCTGGGTGAGGGGTTTGCCTATCAATTGTTCCCAGCCTCGAACACTCGTCTGCACGACGCAGGGGTTTTGGATGAAAGGCTCATGGTGTTAACAGTCAATTCACAACGGGGATACAGCCATGGATCAGGGTTTTCTAGGACTATCAAAGTGCAAGGAGCACCAATATTAGCGCACAAGCCAGCAGACGAGGCTAACTAGCTGCAGCGGCAGGATCAAGCTGGCCCGTTCCGAGTGACTGTCTTAACTTAAGATATTAGCCACACCTTGTGGATCTTTTCCCCCCAAGTTTAGGCTTGGAGGTTAAGGCATTCGTACTGAAGCTTTCAATATTCTAGCGGATAGGTATCCACAAGGCGTGGCCAGTATCTTGAGTTGATACGGTATTTGTGCTTTTGCAGTTTTCACTTTTCTCCCTACTTCCGCTCTTATTTCCACCCCATTTCTTTCTGGGGCAGGATGGCACTGGTAATGACAGTGTTTTAGACTACTGTACGGCTCAGCTTCCGATCGCGGCATGGAGGCATAAGCAGAAAAGACAGTGGTTGCGGTTACTCCACTTGAACAGCCTCAATAACCCGATATCTTGATTTACCCTTCATTACTTGCATATCTCAGCAGCCCCATATAAATATCTCGGCAGGGCCAATTAATGATCAGGAGCAATGATAGGCCCTTACCCTAGAGAAGTAGCTTACGAATCAAGGCACCTTCACTAGTCAACGTAGTAGCCGCTGTTTCCAAAATACGATGACCAATGTCCTTCCTTGTAGGCACTGCTTGCCTATGCTTCGGTATGCTAGCTTTTGCCGCATTGATGGGCGAGAGCACGGAATAATAGTGGTACGCGCGGAGAACGGATGCGGCAGGAGAATAATGTTCTCGGCTTTCCTGGGTTCAGCCTGGGAATCAGATTGTTGGAGATGAGGCCTTTGACGCCTTCGCCTATATCGAAAATGTGAAACAGAAGCCTCTTTCCGAGTATTCCATATCCAGAAAGAGAAAGGCAAATAGATTCCACCTTTACATTCGGATCGCAGTCATTCTATCTCTTGGAGGATACATCGCTCAGTTCATTGGACTGAGGGGTATGAATGTCTCTGTTTCAATTGCTTAACTAGGAGTTACTCTATTCATGAGCCTCCTACGGACAATTCTACGAATGCGACGCCTTAAGCGGACTGATAATCGAGTTGGTATAATATGATCATTGGACACGAGCTCGACTGGCTGGCCCTCGAGGTCGCAGTGAACGGCTCCAAGACCACTAGCACAGAGAAAGAAGACGACCCCCAGAGTGGCGGAAAAGAGGGAAAGACTTGTGGAGCTAACATCAGGCCTTTCCTTTACGGCGTTGCATAGAGTCCAGAGAGGGGACACGTTCCATTTGTCCCAGACTTTCTCTATGGCAAGATCACTGCCGACACGTCCGGATGCGGAGTCTTAAGAAGGGCTTAAACACCATACCTTAGTGGTTCTAAGCGTATTAACTTCTGGTTGCAGTATGGCTTGCCTGCGTGTTTGTTGGATTTGCTGATAAACATTTCGATTGAAACGTTGACAAAAGCGTCGACGGAAGTGTAGACGGAAGTGCAGATACACTACCATTACTTTCGTAACCAAGTGATATTAGTAGAAGAATAAGGAGGATACGCTCAAGGCACTTACGAAGAGCTGTTGCCAGGCTGGAAATAAATGCTCCAGATCATGGTACCACCAAAACATTATCCATCAGCCCATGCTTTCTTATCAGCAAAGGTTTCTTCATCCAAATGATGTCAACCAAGCAAAGACACGGTAGGAGCTGTGTGACTTACCATCATATCCTATCCGTTGACCCAGTAGCCGTGAAGATATATCAATGGTGTCATTAATATACTAACAAGCTCCAAAAGGGGAGAGGCCTACCATAAGCCATGAAGCCAAAGAAGTCCACATAAGGCTCCATAGCCTTTGCGTCAAACCAGCGAAGATACCAGTAATCAGGAGCCAAGGTCAAACTAATACCATACTTGCTACCATAATCCGACTCGGGCAACGTCTCAACTGATGGTTCTTGCGGGAAGAATGGCAAGACTTGTAAAGGAAGTGCCTTTGGAGACTGCTGTTCTGAACAAGGATACTGTGGTAAGGAGCCAGGAAATTGTGACACAGGATGCCAGAGCGCGTTCGGTACCTGTAACAGCGCTACTGGCAACATATCCACAGATGGTTAGTGCAAAGGTAGTACCTTCAGCGACTGCTGCTCCCCTCAAGGCTGGTGCGGCAAAGAGAAGGATCACTGCGGTACGGGTTGTCAGTCTGGATTCGGCACTTGTGATGCCTCAGCTAGTAATGTTTCCACTAACGGAAGCTGCGGCAAGAATGGCAAGATCTTCAAGGGTAGTCATTGGGGTGATTGCTGCTCCAAGAACGGCTACTGTGGCAAAGATGATGGCTACTGCAGTGATGGATGTCAGACAGCATATGGTCTCTGCACAGGCATTTCCACTGATGCTGAGTGCGGTTCGAGAAACGGCAAGGCTTGTGTTGGATCTGGTCTCGGAAACTGTTGTTCTGCGACTGGCTTCTGTGGAAGCACTGCGATTTGATGTGGTAAGGGCTGGTAAGTCTCTACCTCTTCTTCAAATATATTGTAACTAAAGCTGCGCTTTTAGTCAAAAGGGTTCTTCCAGTGCTTATTTGACGAAGGGTATTCCTACTCTTGATGGTTCATGTGGCAGTGAAGTTGGTCTCACATGGGCTGGTGGTCCCTTCGATGGCCAGTGCTGTAGCGTTGCAGGGTACTGCGGAACAAGCACACATTGTGGCTCTGGATGGTAAGCTGTCTCCCACATCCAACTAAGCATAATGCTAATCGGGATAGTCAATGTGGTTTCGGTCGCTGCAATTAGTTACAGTGCCGTCAAAGGTTCAACGGGGTAACAACCCTTGTACGGTGTAGAGTTAATATTTCTAAGTTGAAGGCATATTATACCAAGCCTTATATATGTATAAATAATAAAATGCAAGCCATCAAGCCGTTTCGGTCAACTTCAGGATATATAGTATATATAAATGTAGTCTGTTTACTTCCCCGCAGACCTCGATGTTCCCCTACTCTATCCGCGACGGACATATCTACAATCTCCCACTTTAAGAGATGACCGCAGCCTGAACCAAAGGCGCATCCACACCATTAGCGCAAGATTTCTCCTTTGCTTCTTCTCGAACAGGTCTGTCAAAGAATACTCGCGTGACCTTGCCAGCTTTCATATGCGGGACCGAGCGGGAGATGTCACCTGCAACATCAGGGTTGTTGCGGTAGGCTTGCACTACAGTATCGATCGGCGAGACGTAGGCGGAGTTGAAGTTACCCGCTGACCCATCAGGACTCTTCTGAGGGTAGAGGGGATGAAAAATAGTGGTGTACTAGCGATTGTCGTAATTGAATCCCATGAGTTGGACAGGAAGTTCAGCGAGGGTGTATTTCGTGAAGTTCTCAAGTCGCTCCTCTGTCAACGTGGTGACAGCCAAGCGACGTTTGATGTAGAACCCAGAGCTTGAGCGCAGTTCCTCCTCGAAGCGGTCCCGGTATTGGTACATGATTTCGTGGACCTTCTGATAGTCCTGGTCATCGATCTGAGACCAGCGCAGAATAGTCAAATTGGCTGACAGCTCGCTCTTTTGCTTGAGATGTTCAAACGCGGTGTTGAGAACCGCATTCATGTCATCGCGCTTCTTGATGGCTAGTCGTTGAGCTCTTGTAATGGTCATGTTTCGCGGTATCATCATCTCGTACTTGTGAATTTCGTCACAAATCAGGAAGGCGATATCGTTGAACTTCTCCTGGAGAGACCTGACGAGATCGTAGACGTTGTGTGGGTCAACAAGAGGAGTCTCTCCAAGGCAGATAGCCACAGCGCAGTGGCCACCAGCAGCGAATGACTGGAGGTTGAGAAGGTACATTATGGCGAGTATTATGTTCGGTTCAAGGTGGAGATGATACGAAGGACTGTTCGAACCTGATAACATCGTCAGAAGGAACCCCTTTATGCTTGAGTTGACAGATTTGCTTGCATAGGGCACCTTACCTTGTTTATCTTTTGTGCTTCAAGCTGGATTGCCCTGACCGAAGAGCAGCAGGTAGACTGTTATTTGTATACCTTTCTGTCTATCGTTCAGGATATCAACTTTCCAGCCAAAAGCAATATGATAGGTAACGGGGAGAGCAAGTAGTATATTTGTGTTGGGGTCACAGTCTCTTTTAACCCCTTAACCTTGGCACAGAACTCTTTATCCCTCATTATTCTATGGTGTGATCCCTGGAACCATTGAGGGGAGGGTTTAGGGTCAACATGGGTAACCATCAGGGGAAGCATTGGAGACATCGTGAAAAACCTATGCTCACAACTCCACCTGTTGGTTCAACCCTGTTGAGTCCTTCATTCCACGAGCTTCTATTTGGCTAACAACGTAGTTCTCAATTGTCATCAAAACTCACCAATAGATTGACAATTTGTACAAGACCTTGCAAATAAAATTGTAAGCAGTAAGAGTATGGAGTAACTAACCTTGCACTTTGGGAGATCGTGTCGAGGCTTGGTTTAAGACCTTAGCCTAGTCCTCACGATACCCATAACCGCGTATAAGTGGATGATCTAATCTTTGGGAAAATGCGACCTAATAAGCGAGGAATAGTGGTCCATCTATAACGTCAGGCGGTCAAGGGAATCGTCGTTACTGTCACATCAACGACCAACAGTACTGTAAATCCCTCAGGGAGTAAGAAAATATCAGAACTTAATATAAGATATCAAAATAAACTCTGCAAAAGGCAGCATAAGGTTATCCTATATTTATACTAAGTTATTTAAGTCCTTTTACCACTTAGGGTCAAGGTCCCGAGTTTTCAGTCCTCTTCTAAATATCATCGATGGCATGCAATGCCCCACCAACTTGAAACGATACCTATTCTTAGAAGAAATGCCGTCACATGTTAATGCTCGCAAGTATGTAGACTGTTGCGTGCGCCTTTTCGGGTAGAACATATATAACTACTTGATAGATATAATGTAAAAAGGCTACTCATATACATAATAGCGGCACTGGATTTAGTTTCACAATAGATAGAAATAGGTACTAGGTAAATATCTGTCTTTAGTTAAAACTAAATAGTAATGGTAGATCCATGGCAGATGGCACTTTTAGGTAATTCACTTTGTTTAAATAATCTCCGCGATGGCTGTTCAAGCCGTATTTGTCGATCTTACAAGAAGGGCTTGGGATTATATACTGACTAGAAAGCGGTATCTAGAAGCCGCTGCCCTGACGTCTAATAAACCCTGCTATTAGATCTTTACAGTCTCCAATGCATCCTTTGCTTGTTCACCCACATCACGCGTGCAATCCACAAATTTCCCCCTCAGAGCCAAAGCCTTCTCAGTGCTGAGCCACACACAAGTCCATGCAGGCAACGCAGCCTCAAAATGAGGTCTCTTGGCGCCTATCTTTTCCATATGCTCGATAACGTAAGGGGCTTCTTGCTTTGTCTTTTCTGGAAATGCCGTCTCATGGAGATTGGTCTCTATCTCGCCCGGATGAATGCTAAAGACGGATATCTTGTTATCTACCCCCTTCTCGATCTTCTGCACTTGATCTAGCTCGACCTGTAGAGTGCCCGCAAATCTGGTGATGGATGTCTTGGCGCAGTTGTATGCCGTAGTCCAGGGAAGGTCCGCTTTGGCAGCTCGTGATGAAGTGTAGATTATAACGGCTTGGTTCCTCTCGCGCATTTCTGGGAGGACTAATCGGGTGAGTTCGACTGGTGCCCGGACGTTCAGCTCCATGATATCCCACCATTCGGTTGCATTCGTCAAGTGGAAGGGCTGGAACATGTTGCTACCGGCATTGCACACCAAGACGTCGACAGGGCCCAGTTGTTCACGGAATTCGCGAACGAGGCGTTCTTGATCCTCCAGTTTAAGCACATCGGCCACGATGCCAACGACCTTACTCTCGAGGCCCAAGCTCACAATTTCAGCTTTCGTTTCCTCGACCTGACTGCTTGTTCGTGCCGTGATGCAAATGTTAGCCCCCGCTCGCGCCATTGCGATGGCAATCTCTCGCCCGATACCCCTACCGGAACCCGTTATCAGAGCATTCTTGCCTGTCAACGAGCCCGTGAGTCGTTCTGGGTCGATCTCGGGATAAATGCCGGTGCGGAGGGTGTATGGTGACTGCATCATCTCAAGAACGAAAATGGGATTAATTATTAATGAGCCAATTGCTTGTCCTAGAGTTACATGATATACGAATCAGCTTCGACATTACATGAGCGGGCGCAAGTCGGGAACTTATTCGGATAAGACTTGCCGGCTGGATTTCCCGAGTAGGACATCCCGAGCGGGTTTTCCGGGGACCGCTATCTACCTACTCCACATCGGGAGTCCCGGCCTAAACACGAATGATGCGGGAACTCTTGTTATTGGATAAATACCATCTGATATCATCCATCTACAGAGCATTACTAGCCCCGTTATATCGAGCAATCACCGGAACAGCCGCTTGTTGAAAATGACGTTGGAGATTTACATTCCAGATAATCTGACCTTCCAGGACTACATTGCTGTGGTTCAGACAGCAAGAGTCTGGGCAGATGGTTATGATAGAAAGGTATGGGCATGGTTTCCTTTTCACTCTCTTGCGTCAGTAAAGCTCTTGCTGATTGCCTTTTCTCTCATTCTAGAGTGAAGAGCGACTCCTTGCCGCTTTGGCACCAGAGGTCTCCGTGGACTACACCTTGATTGTGCCCGCATGGGGAATAAAGCAGTACAAGGCAGCCGAGTTCGCGGCACTTTGGCTGTCAGAAGAACACCTAGGTCTTAAGCCCTTAGTGACACAACATCTGCTTGCGCAGCCATATTTCAAGAAAGTCACCGCCGATGAAATTGAGGTGGAGTGGCAGCAATTGGCGAGTCATGGGCGCTTACAGGCCGACGATGGGGGCGCAAGGGATGCGTCTGCTGCGAGGATAGACGAGACAAGCGACGGGAGGAGCCACATGCAGCATAAGTTTGTCCGCGTTGGTGGTCTCTGGAAGATCGCGACGATTACCCCCTCTCTGCTTTATCAGACTGGGGATTTTATGCGTATTAGACGAGCGGCGGGTGAGAAATAGGCTACAGGCTTGATATCATAGAGGCAATAGACAACCTTGTACATTACCTCCAATCCTATTTGGCGAAATTTGGAGGAAGAAAGTGGCGTCTGGTCAAGCACGCTCGAAACTAGTCGTACTCGTCTATTCACATCCCGCATCGGATACGCATGCACTTCCCTGATTATGCAAGGCCAAAAGTACAAGCAACTGCTTCTCACATTCATGGATACGGTTCAAGCCCTTTTGAACGAAAATTAAGTATAACTATGACGGACCGAGGCTAAAAGGGGACAAACCCCCTGATGTTTCTTGAAAAGATTGCTGGCTGCTTAATACTAAGTAGTGAGAAGAAAACCAAAACTATCATCCGTGAGCTTTACCTATAGCACCAGAACGATGGACTTAAATATCGCGCATCTGCTTCCGGCGAACATCCGAATCCTCCAAAGCAGACTCAACATGGCTGTTCATCTGACTAGCAACTGACTTGAGGAAGCACGCGGCTACTGCATTTGCCGCCACGACAACAGAGATAGCAATCCATACAAACCTCCACGAGTACGTATTGGCATGATCGTTGGCGGCGAGGACATCGGGGATCATTGATGCCGGCAAACCAGACACGTGTGACAGGGCTGTTGAGTTCCCGCTGTTGATGGCGCTCAGCACCTCTGGAAGCAGGCTTGAGTGGCCCGCGGCTGCAAGAACAGAGCCAACAGCCTTTGGTAGGGCGGTTCCCATCTTGTTGTGATAGATGGATGTGAAGATGGTGATGCCGATGGCGCCGCCGAGAGCACGACCGGATACGCTGAGTGTTCCTGCGGTACCAAGCAAGTAGGAGGGGACAGAAAGTGACAATGCAACGACTGGTTTTATCGACATCAGTAAGTGCTTGGCAAAGAGGCAAAGGAATATCTTATCTACCTGGAATGACTGTGGTTACGGCAGTTCCGCATCCGAACAGTGCAGAGAAAGCATAGGCCCAAGATAGTCGACTAGGGTTGAGCAGTGCCATGAGTCCTAAAGTTATTCATGTTAGACTTATATAGATAAAGCGCACCAAGACCATCCTCAATGAGAAGGCCGGTGACTTACCAACGAACAGGCTGCACCAGATCAGTGAAGCTACCAGAATTGTTCTATACGACTTAGTTCGCGCCATCAATATACCCGCAGGCAAACAGCCAAAAGCTGAAGTCGCCAGGTACGGAGTGAGAATAGTGGCGATCTTGACGGCATCCGTGGTGAACATGGAGGCAATCTGTTGCGCAAAGAGAACATTGACGCCCAGTAGAAGCATGCCATCAACAACGCAGACAAACAGCAGGATAGGGAAGTTGCGAGACACAAACATGTCGTGATGGAGGATACCCTGGCGCGTGAAGAGCCTTTCATAAAGTCCGAAAGCAAGAAGACCAACGCAGCCGACGATCAAGGAGGCGAGGACCTGGCTGGAACTCCATGGGTATGTGTTTCCTCCCCAGGTCAAGCCGATCATTATAGATGCGATGGACCCCACGAACAGCATTATTCCGAAGTAATCGACTTGTGCGAACAGGGCGTCTAGGCGGGACTGCTGTCGGCGTAGGGTAGTGGGCGGAGGATGGTAAAAGCAGGTTACCAGTACGGTAGTGGTGCCGTAGACGAAGGCGTTGAGGTAGTAAGACCATCGCCAGGTCTGGTACTTGACGAAAGCACCCGCACCTAGGGTACCGGCGATGACAGCACAGCTGGCCAGAGTCTGGGAGAAGCCCATTGTCCATGGACGGAACTTGTTGGGCGTCACTTCTTGGCCTGCTGGTACACCCATGATCTGCATGACGTGTTGTCAGTATGGGGCGTTGATGGCGATGGTGCAAAAGAGATGGGGTCGACTTACACATCCCGCATTGGCGAGGCCAGTCAAGATGTTTCCAATGATAATGGTTGTGATTGACTTGGCCGAGCCAGATACCACGGAGCCGATAATCCCAATGATGCTTGCTACAACGATGAGCCATTTCTTGCCGAACCGATCGCTGAAGGAGCCCTTATCATAGTCAGCTTTGGACCTTCGCGAAGGCTAAGAACTTACCAAGACCGGTCCGAAGGCCAGGGTCACCAAAAGATTAGCATTCGAAATCCAGGCTTGCTTGCCGGCGTCTCCCAAATCCATGACTTGGAAGTGAACAATGGTATTGGTCTTTGTACGAGATATTCGATAAGTTCAACGGTCGCAAGGAATGGAAATGCTCGAAAGGTAAAACATACCGTATTAGCTATTGCAGCGCAACAGTTGGCCATGGACAGGGCGAATACAGCCATGAGTGTCCTCCATCGCACCTCGTAGTCACCAGCCGGCTCTTCCTCCACGACCGGTGACGGAATCTCAGTATGAGAGATGGACAGTTTTTCGCCGTCCTCCATCTTGTCTGAGATAATATAGATTGCTGTATAGGGTGAAAACAGAGTCAAGGGTGGGTAGTCTGCATCCAACGGTGCCTACGAGGGGGTCGTTTAGTCTATATACAACTTGCAGCAGCGTGTCCCTGCCTGGCTTATCTCTACCGATCCAACCGGGATGTCCGAGCACGGCACAGCACACCTTACACCCAACTCCAGAATGGCCAAGACGAGGCTGCAGCGGGAAAGACGATCTCTAGATTTTGCGGGGTAGTGCTATGGATACACGGCACGATCATTACCCCAGACGGAAGAAGGCGGGGGTCAGCATTAGCGCCCAGACAGGGAGAGTTGATCTTATCGCTGCTATGATAGGACCAATTAGTACAACTGAGTCTGTGGCCCCGGAATTTCCGCTGGACTTGGGATATCCTAGGCTACTCGGAAGACCCGACTCACGAGGGAGGGAATAAGTGCTTGGTCAGCTTATTAAAGGGTGACGATATAACCGTCAACCATAACTCAGCAAGGTACGGCCTATGCTAGACTACTTCTGGTTTCATTGGTGAATCTCGACATCTCAACCAACTCAGCTGTGCTTGACGAGCCGTCGACCTTACGCCCCTGATCCGACCTCACTCTATACATAGCGTTCTCAGCTAGACCTGGCGTATTGCTCGAGACTCTTATCGGCCGCCCTGCTGCAGACGAGTTGTACTGGTGGCTCCTGGGGGTTGCATCGACTGAGCTTTGCAGTCTTGGAATTGTCTTGAGCATCAGAACTCGAAGGTTTGGCATGCAAGCGCACCAAATACCGACATTTAGTTCTATAACGGACCAGTAGCATGTATCAAAGCTATCCCCTGTGACCTGAATTAGACCATGATGTTGATTGTGAGGAGAATGTGTGATTGCTTACATGTAGGGTTGGAAGAATTGCCAAATGCTACCAGATAACGCAGTCTGAGGATGCTGACGACTGTCACACTAATAAACGAAAGGTCAGTGGTCAAACACAGTAGAGAATGGTAGGGCTTCTGCTTACAAAGTGCCGACGCCGAACATTGAGGCAACTGCAAGCTTTCTCTTCCATTTCATCTGGAGATGAATCAGTTGAGAAATCGGGATCCCAAGCATCCAGAAATCTAGAATAATTCCAACTGCAGCAATGGCCCATGCCAATCCATTTATTCCTATACAGTGGCCCTTATGCAATCGGTCCCAGCCCTTCCAATAAAAGCTAATTGGCTGGCATTGTGTAAGCGCCAGTAGATCAAAGATAATCATGCACAGAACTGCTACGCCAACAGTTCCCCATATCAGCCTTTGAAACATTAGCGCGAATCATCGTTCACTTTGTTGGTTGAAAAAGACCTTCGAATTACAACTCCAGGAAATATTCGGAGGTAGAAGAGGAGGACGCAGATCTTGGTTGCGAAAACGTCTGTGGCGTAAAGGGTTTGACCAGCGTAGAGGAACTTATTTTAGACTGTTAGTGGCCAGACCTAGAACAAGACATTGGGACACGAACGCATAGATAAGATGTAATTGTGTCTGGACTAAATCTCCATGCATCTCGCCCTAGACCGTTCCCAGAGACTAATAGCATGCTAAGTGTTATGATCATGAGTTGAAGTTGGGAAGATAATACATACGGCCATGCAAGCATACAATCGAGTTGCCTAAATTGACCAGCTAATCATAAATAAAACCGATAAGCGCGTGCATTCGCAAGACAGTAAGGCCAAAGAGTACTTACAAAAGCGCCCGTGATAACGTAATCGTCAACCTGGAGTCCAGGCCCATGTCGTATCTTTTCAATAAATCGAAGCGCAACTGTAATTCCAGTAATAACAATTAACGTGATCGTGAGGATATTGAACTGTTCATGTTTGTCGCGAATGGGGAAATCACATGCCACCGAGGTCAAATTTATCGCGGCTGTAAAACTCAGTTTTATTAGTACGTAAAATTGACACATCGGTATTCATTCCTTACCGAGAGCTTCTCTGGGCAGACAATGCCTCTCGACGCATGGCAGCACGTCGTCTTTGAGCTTTGGATCGGTGCAGAGACATGTTGCGTTGGTCCCGCATGAAGAATCCGTGATGAAGTCCAGAACACAATTCTCCTGGAATCAACGGGTCAGCGTCTGAGTGCTCCCGTTATGTTGACCCACGTACCGCGCAGCTGGGAAGCTGAGTCACAAATGTGGAAAGATCGCTGCAAAGAACCTGGTTCATGAACCAAGTCCATGTCACCAGCAAAAGCAACGGATGCATGGTTCAGACGCCGTGCCGTGGTGGCATGCAGAAGACAGGGTCGAGCGAGATCTGGAGAAAGAGTGTTCAAGGCGGCTTATTCACTTTATTGTTCACGTGCTTTAGGCGTGTGAGACCTGGCAGTCTTTTGACTCTCTGCTTGAAATGAACCGAGTCAGCGGAGCCGGCTCCTTTCCACCGTACGCAGCCATCACAAATTTCCGGTTGTCAATACGCTAGCAACAGCGACATCTCAGGTTGACGCCACTAACCCCACAATCTAGGGGGATCGACACAATGTTATGGAGTCTGGAGCAGCCTCGCGCTGACGGAAATAAACAACCTTCCCATTTGAGAAATTAGACTCCAATAGTCGCGAAGATCATGTTTGACATTTTCAATCTCTGGCTGGCCGTTTATTGTCAAAGCTTTGTTTTGCCACGCATATCAACTCTTGGTGGGGACCCATACCTGCACCGACCCCGGTGTATCTATTAGCACGTGACCTCTGCACCGGGTTAACCGTTATAATGCTAACTAGCTATATTCTT